>VZRO01007383.1:929055-1017541 GCA_013397915.1 Daphoenositta chrysoptera
CCCGGGGGCTGTCGCGCCTCCCGGGGCCCCGGCCCTCGCTGGGGTCCGCGCCGGGAGCGGGGCCGCGGCGAGCCGGGCTCTGCGCCCGTGCCCAGCCGGGGGGACGGGCGGCCGTCGGGCTTTTCACGGACCTTAGGACTTCGCTACGCTTTCTCGTAGCTGCTCTTCAAATAAAGAACCGGTGCTCATAGAAAAGCACTTTGTACCTCTGAGTTGTTGGGGTGCTGTTTGGATGGTCAGGTGTGCTCAGGTTTCTTACATTTATTGGAAAAAAAAAGTTTTATTTATTTCGTATGGAGGCCCTATTAATGGCATCGAACGGCCCTATTAATTTCTATTTTCTTGCCTGTTAAAACTGTCAGAGTTTGATGTTGCCTGTAGTTGAGAGCTGTAGTGACACAATTGCTGGACATGCCCGTGTTGTCTTGGAGGACCAAGGAGTTCTAACACGATAACTTTAGCCTTAGAAATAATTTTGTGGATTTTGGTAACTCTACGTTTTAGACTTTGTAGGTGATACCGGAAGGTTAATCTGGTTTGCAGTAGGACTCATTTTAAGTTAGTTCACCTTGTTCTATCTCGCCCTTACATTTCTTCTAAAAAACATTAAGAGGTGGTCAGTGCTTGACTAAGGATGTGATGGAGTCACAGCTGCACGAGTTTAAAGTAGTCACAGGTTGACACAACCGCGGGGATCAGCCTGCAAGTTCAGTTCCTCTGTGATTTTTCTGCCAGTGTCACTTTAGTGACAACTTGGTGGTAGTTTTGTAGGACAGTGTTTCTTCTCGGCTAGACTGAGGTTCAGGCTGAGTTACTTTTCATGATGTATGAATTTAACCCCCTTTTGAACAGTTGTGTTATTTGTAAGTTGTGTTGTTTGTGCTTCATGTGGGTAGGATAATAAATATTTACTTTTTTGTCAGTTTCGCTGGCAGTAAAATGCTCTGTATCATCAATGTGTGCTCCACAGCTGCAAGGGAGGAGTGGCTGTGTGCTTAATTCCAGAAACCTGTGGTCTTGTAGTCATCTCTTGTCCTTGACAATCCCTTATCATTCTTCAGTAATTGTAAGCACCTGATGATCTTCTGAAGAGCAAAGTTTACTTTGGCAAGTGTTTCTTGGATGTACTGAAGAGTCACTTGTAGTCAGCCGTTCCTTTCTGCCAGAAGCAACTAATCTGAGTGGTGTAAACTTTCTCATGAAAGGAAAATGGGAAAACTTACAAATAATTTTTAACCAGTTTCATTTTTCAATAACTTTATTTGGGGTGATTGTTTGATAGACAGACTTCTCGTTGCTTTCTGTTATTTTTATGAAGATCTTCAAAGTATTTAGGCACAGCTGTGCACATCAGCTGAGTAAATCATTCAGATTTGCTTATTGATAGGCTGTGCAGGGAGAAGGCCATGGACTGAATGAGATGACATGATAGTTTTCTTTTTAGCAGAAATGATTCTTTACAGATGGTAGTTCAGACACATAAACACATCAAACTTGCTTAGTTCCAGTTATACCAGGTTATGGATCTTACTGAAAACAGTTGATTAGTGTGACTTACTGCAATTCTGTGTGTTAAGAAAAGGTTGTAGAGGAAATGCAGTATTGTGTTAATAGTTTAAAGAATTAGGAACTTCAGTTTTCTGCTTGAGAACATAGATGTATCTTGATAGTGGATGCTTTTTTTTTTTTTTTTTTTTGTTTTACCAGGTTCAAAAGGTGAAACCTTGATGATAAAACCTGATCTGTGCCTGTGGGACTCTTTAGGTGCTTACAAGTTTGGTGTGGTTTGGTGAAACTCAAACTGAAGTGTAGCATGTCTTGTGTAACAGGATGCATTCTTTGGTGTTCATGTGTGTTTCAATAATACCAACTTTTTCACCACTTCAGGAATGGAAAGTGAGTCCTCCCAGATAATGATACTTGAAAAATTTAGGTTATTTTCCTCTACTTCCTTGTCACTAAGTGTTAAGGGTTCACCATTCCAAACATTTTCTCTGCAACCAGGAATGCCACTACTCTTTTCTCTTTGATGGAATCTGTGATTTCCCTGTTACTACATGTTTTCTCTATATATGGTTTTTAAATAAGACGTAAGTGCAAAGTGCTTTATCCTCCTGTGTTTATTCTGCACCTCATATTTCCCATACCTCTTTAAAATATCACTGTTCTGAATTCCGATCCTGGGGGTAGCTGTAGGTGGAAGTTAACCTGCAGAAAAACTGGAGGCAGGATGTTAGTGGGCAAGGGAGCTGGATGTGAGGATCTGGAAGGTGGAATGACAGCAGAGATGAGAGGATTGCTTCAGAGCTCTGTGTTAGGTGCATGCAGGGTTTGCAGGAGAAGCTACAGCTGTGAAAATGTTACTGTATCTTCTTACTGTTTGAAGCTCTCTTTTTTCACCGAACGTGGTATAAACGAGTTGTCTTCCCCTTGAGTGATCCCATCTCACAGAAACGCTGTCTGCTGTGGCTGGGTAGCACCAGCATTGTTCACTCAGGTCTCCCATGAGGTGAGGAGCTCAAGGGTTTCCTTCTGAGGAGTCGCTTTCTGGCTCTTCTCTTCCACAGTGCCATTCCCACCAGTGGTGTCCCAGGTTATCTCTCTCGTGTAACTCATCTTTTCTGTGCTCCCGGAGTGCTCTGAGGGTTAATTCCTTTGCTGTACGTAGCTGATAAATCTGCTCACAGATTAAATGTTACTGTTTACCGCTCTCTAACATATTTCTGTATGTAGCTAATTCCTGAAGTGGATTTTCTCATGTCAGAATATAGTATTGCATTTTTGTCATGCTGTGCCAGGTAGTGCTTGACCTTGTGAATACTTCTCACAGTCACTCACAAGATGCTTGTTCAGACACAATACCTTCGGATTAAATGAATGCAGAATATTTGAGCAGTAACCAAATGGAATGAAAAATAGCAGTCGTATTTCATTCTCTGTGGCTACATTTTTCTTGCGAAGCTTGTCCTTGAAAACAAAACATATCAAATGTTAAATCAAAAGTGTTTTGTTTTGGGTTGGTTTTCTTTCTTTACCTGCATGCTGGGAATTGGAAATGTTGCAGACAGTTTCACCCAAGATGTTTTGTTTAAGTTTTAGCTGGAAGGTGATAGTCAAGGTTGGAATGGAATAAATAATAGTCACTGGGTGTACTACATCATGCCTTTCACTTGTATTTAAACCATGCTGGTTTATATTCTTTTAAGGCTCTTGTGTGTCTGTGGCAGGAAGGCATTAATTTGGTGGGTAGGTGGATGGCTTGGACTGTGCTATGTATTTCTTTTTGTCTTACTCTTTCAGACAATAAGAAGAGAACTCTTTATTTTAAAATAAAATTTCAGACTTTTCCTGCGCTTTAGCAGCGTCTTGTCTCAAGCAATGCAACAAAAACAGTATTTACAGCTGTTTGTGTCTGACTTGCCAAGGAGAGCAAACAAACCTGAGTAGCTGAACCTTAAGGGCCAATTCTTAGCTTGTCACAAGCAGTAAGAAGCACCCACATCAGCCTTACACTTGGTTTGAGCACTGAAGGAATGACTACAAGATGCAGGGCGGATATTTTTGTCATTACTGCATTCTTCTGTTGCTGTAGAGATTTAGGGTGGTATTTTTGGTATAATTTCACACTGAGATGGGGTAGTTTTTGTCACAGCACTATGGGGTTTTTTAAGCTTCTGTTCTTTTGTTAATAATGTTCAGCTCCTGATCTTCCACAAAGCTGATGTTAATGGCGTTGAAATAAAATAAGAGTTGCTTTTACGTTTGTTTGTCACAGACCTGTGCACCCAGTAGGGTCTGGAATAGTTTCTCAAATGAGTTCAGCAGGAAGGGATGCCTGCAGAGAGGTTAGACAAGTTAATCTGCCAGAAGAAATTCAATCCCCATATTTCATTTTAAGACCACTTTGCGTAGCAAAGTAGTTTAAGCAGTAGCAGATTTTTTCCTTGCTGATGGTTAATTTCATGCCCTACAAAGGGTCAGCACACTAATACAGGAGAACATGATTACCTCATCCCAGCTTCCCCCACACAGGCAGCCAAGGGATACCGAGTGTTTGCTTTAGGTGAGCTGTTTTCAGATGCCCTTTATCTGTTTGATTTCAAGATGGGTCCTCAAAAGAACTTCTAAATCAGAAAACTGTCTTTTTTTTTTTTTTTTTCCCCTATGTAGTTCAAAGGACAGAGTATCCTTATAGGGTTTTAATTGGAAAGCTACTGCTTGACCCTGGTTGTCTAAACCTGGGCTGGGGGGAACTCTGACAAACTTGTAGTTTTGTAATCCTTATGCCTGTCTGAACCTTTGACCTTTTTACTTTATAACTAGAGCTTCATTGTCACCATTTGTCCCTGCAGTTCCTTTCAAAGAAAACTGCCTTGCAAGTGTCTGTTTCCACTTTGCTGCTGTGTTCAGCTAAGGAAGGGTATTAATTCATACCTGATACATTGGAGGGGCCAAGACTTTTGAACTTGCACTAGAGCTTGGGGAGGGGGAAATGAGCATAGCAAAAGCATGTCTTGCTGATGCAAATGAGTACAATGAAAACAGGCTTGGAAGATCAAGGGAAACGTGGTCTTGCTACCAGCATTCAAATTCAGTCAGATGCAGATTATTTGTAAGATTAACATATCACGAAAAACCCTCACCTTTTATCACAGATTAGTTGTTTTGCTGAGTTTGTTGTAAGCTTTTAAGAGGATTTGTAAACTCGGGGTTACCTTTGCATTACTGCGATGAAAGCACACTTGTGTCAATGTGAGCTTTTGTTTGTTGAGACCTTTGTAGAGCTGTGACAGTTCTTGTTTTTTTCTGCTCTAGGTGAGTGAGCAAGTAGAGTTTTGTAGCTGTAGATGTATATGTGGATGACTTGCTGTTGAGTGCAGATGTTGAATGAAGGGAAACCTCTGGAGAAAAGAGTGCCTTGTGTTTAGTGCATATCATTCTGCTCAGAGAGAAGTCACTGGAGAGTCTTGAGATCTTTGGCTGCCAGCTTGAAGTGAGAGTAACATAATAATGAACCCTGTTCTGGTGGAAAAAAAAATTAACATACAACTCTTGTACAGTGTAATTCCGATCCACAAACCTTGATGTAGTGGAAGTACTCAGGGGTCAAGAGACTTCAGCTAGCACTAGTGGGAATGTTTTCTAAAACCTGTTAGACTCTTCGGGTTCATGGTGCTTGTGAATTGCTGACACTGCTTTGTATGAAAATTTCAAATAAACTTTATTTCCGTAAATGAAATTGAAACAGTGTCTTTTTTTAAAATTGCTGTAGTTTGGCTGGTGCCAGATACTTGCGTGACAACACAAAGGAGTATTTTATTGACACTTTAAAATGAAAGCCCCCCCCCTTTTTTTTTTTTTTTTTTAATTAGGGGCTATGTATGAAGAAAGGCAACCAGTATAAAAATTCTGTTGCTTGGTCTCCAGAACCCCCGAAGTGGAACTTTGTTTCCTGGATGTTGCAGTGCACAAGAGGGCAGTGTTTGCTTACAATGTAGGATCTTGGGGATAAGTACTCGGGGTAACAGGTCAGCGTGAGGGGAGT
Organism: Daphoenositta chrysoptera; assembly: GCA_013397915.1. Taxonomy (NCBI): domain Eukaryota; kingdom Metazoa; phylum Chordata; class Aves; order Passeriformes; genus Daphoenositta; species Daphoenositta chrysoptera. The sequence continues at coordinate 934,601 of VZRO01007383.1, forward strand.
GACCTCACTGTGAATCGAAACAGAATTAAGTAGAAGATTTGGAACACAACTCTGGGTTAATTTTCTCGTTCTTAAAGAAAACATCCTCTGAGTTCTAAAGAAGGTTAGTCTTGTTTCATCTATAATTTGGGTAGTGCTTTTTATACCTTAAGCAATAAAAATGTGTGGGGTGTTGTCTTGCATGTGACGTGAGACACAGGTAACAGGTGAGAAAAAACAACTGGTGTGATGTGGGAACCGTGGAATTTAGTGTGCACAATTCCTTTATTTCCTTCTCCATTTACCCATGTCTTTTAATAACTGGGCAAAAGCAAGCTATTTGTACTAAATCTGCTTTGAACCACTTCTGTGTGAAATAGGATTTGTTGTGTGAGATTGGGTAGAATGAAACTGGGTACCAGGAGACTTTAAAATAGGGGTCTTGTGGAATTTTTATCTGTCTGTATCATAACTTTAATGGTTCTAACTTTCTGTGTATTGCATTGCTTCTCGTTTCTGTGGGTTTTGTGAGTGATGTGACAGTGGGACTGCTGCTATTATTTCTGTTCTGTGCCCTTTTTGCAATTTTGACTTGAAGCTCATTTCCCTGTTAAAGTTACACGAGTTCAGCAACTTCCTAACCTTACACGCTCACTCTTAGGTAATGTTAAAGACCAAAGCAGGAGGAGTCTTCTGTTCATTTTATGGGTCAAAAAGTTTACAAGGAGCAAGAGACTCATTGTCTCCTGATATCAAAAGTTACAGTGAATAATCATATTCTCTTCTGCTGCTTCGTAGAATCCTATCAAAAATGTACTGGTTTCTGTGTTCAGTTTAAAAAATAAAAACAACTGTGCATTTTTTGTTTGGAAGATGTGATTTATAATAGAATTCTCAATCTTAAGTGTAGATTTTAACCAGGAGTGGTTTTATTGAAACTTGTTTGAATGTTAAATTGTCCCTTGCTATTATATGACAATTTTTCTAGAAAGCCTCTGAGTGGTTGTGTTTGTTTGCTTGTATGCAACAAAATTGTGCTATTTGACACTTTGTTATTTGACACAAAACCCATGACAGCTTCTCAGGAAAACTTAATCACCAAGTACTGTAATGGTGCTGTTCAAGTCTGTTTGATCATTTTTCCTATTGGTTTAAAAACAGAATTTCTTTGTTGCAGCATACTGTGTGCAAGAACTCATCAAATAACCACTTTTCATTTCACTTTTGCTTCATGTTTATTCTTGCTGTAAATTATTTTGTAAGCTGTTTGGAAGAGTGGGGAAGCTTTGTTAATCAATTTTTAGATGTTTTAAAATATCAGCTAATGTAGTGAAGTGTTATAAATAACTGCATAAAATCTAGAACAATTTACTGTCAAATATGAAGCATGTTTACAGTTAAAATTACCCATGTCAAAATAAATTTAAAGCACATTTTTCAAAGCAACATTTTTACTGATGATGGATATGCTTGCTTGCTAAATAGTCCAATTTAGCGATTGAGTGGTCTGCTAATCGACAAACCAGCCTTATAAGGTTTTACTGTATTTGTTCTGCATCTTGATTTAGAAGTTGTCTTCAATTAGTAGATGCTAGATGTAAGCTCAATGATATGTTGCTTATGTATAAACCCATTTTTAATAGCTAGTAAGCTTGATGGAGCCATGAACTGAATTTCCTTAATACATGTTTGGTATTTTTGTACTAGAAATAATAATACATATTCTTGCGTGGCTGTTGTAAAGTACTATTTTTGAAAACCCCTAGAAAAACAAAATGCAGATGGAAAAATCAAGGTTATAACTGTAAAGCAGGTGCACAACAGGTCTCACTAAGTGAGCAAACCAAACCTTCACACTGTCATTACTAAAGTCTGTTAACTGTAATAAAAAGTTGTTTTTCCTTGTGGCAGTGAGTCGTTTTCTGTCTGGGAACCCTAAGTTTGTCCTGGCAAGTTGAAGAGCAAGGACAGATGTTTTGCAGTGGTAATTTCCAGCTGGGTTCTTGAACACGTTGTGTTCGTGGGTCACAGCTCATAATGGGGTAAAACTGAGTGAGAGCTTCAGCAAAGAGACTCGAACAGCTCGAACGATAGCTGGGATTGCAGAGATACTGAGCATTCTGTGAGAAAATATTCCGTGTGCTATCTGTAAAATTCAGATTAAGGAGCTGTTCTGAAGTGCTGCCTTCAAACTATTTGCTTCCAGAAAGTGTTGCAGGCTAAGTAAATACCAATAATTCTCCTTATCAATTATTTTACCAAAATGTTCTTGCACAGTTTATCTAATCTCTTCAAGTGAACATGAAATGGGTAGTGTTGGCTTCCAAACTGAATTACAATCTCGGTTTCAAACTTAGGGTGATTAATCCTACATTAGATTGTAATTATCAGCATTACCAGCACTAGGGACAGTTGGGACCAGACAAACAATAATAAATACATATATACATATATATATGTTTAATGCAACAGCAGAAGGAATTGGTGAATAGTAGAAGGAGAGGAAACGGAATAGAGAGGGCAGCTTAAATAAAAATGAATAAATTGTATTCAGGAGCATCATGGAGGTAAAGGATGATAAGGGGGAATAAAAATTGAGGTTTGAATTTTGAGATTTGTAGAAATTGATCTGGGTAAGAATCCAGGCTCCTTCACCGCAGGCTCTAGAGAAGAGATGATTCATTTGGGCTTCTGGTTTTGTTGAGAAATTCCTTTTCTACTTCATGGTATAGAAGGATGATGATGACTCTTTTGTCCACTGCAGATCTGTTATTTTCTGCAGTACTGGAAAAATGAATTTAATACAGTTACCTGTAGCATTTTCTTGTGCTTACATTTTCCTTTGTTTTCTGTCTTATTTGGGATGCAGCGTATGATTGGCATAAGAGAGAAGCTGGTATTCTTGGATCTCAGGAGCTCTTTTTAATTGTTAAATTTCGCCTAAATTTTTTTCAGCCAAGTTTTACCTGTCTTGTTTCCANGAAGCTGGTATTCTTGGATCTCAGGAGCTCTTTTTAATTGTTAAATTTCGCCTAAATTTTTTTCAGCCAAGTTTTACCTGTCTTGTTTCCATTAAATACATTGTAGAGCAGGTGGACATACTTTAGATATGATTCTCCTGTATTTGTAAAATTTGAAATGGTCTTTAAGAACCTGTTGGGTAAAGAAAAGCTAGAGAAGTGTTTGAGAGTTGTTGATAGAACTATCCTATCCTATTAATTAGGATAGGCATGGGAAATGTTTTTTTTGTCGTAGATGTTTATTTGTGCTTAAATCTACTTTGCTTATATTAAAAATTAGCCTTCCAGCAGTATTACTTTGGGGAAGAAAGTTTTCCAAAGTATGCAAAAACTGCATTTCAGAGAGAAAAACAAAATTGTAGCTTTCTTTTTTAGGATCAAGAAGAGGGGGAGGGAAAATGGTTTCCTTGTATTTGACTGTGCTGTTGGATGGAAGACAAAGCTCAGTCTCTCTTGCTGACTAATGTCATCATCAAGGCATTTTTTTCTCCCACAGAGCAATTTTGTCTCCATTGAGACCCCCACAGCCATTGGCAAGACCATGGCCTGAGATTAAATCTCACGCTTGGGTGAAATTCTAATGACTGTAATTGTTTCCTCTTCTTAAGTCTGTGGTCCCTTCATCAAAGAGCGGTGCGGAAATGATGCATTTATGTTGTAAGAAGAGAGGTCCCGATTACCTGAAGCTGTGGCTGGCGGGGGATCGTGTGTGGTGTTCTGGCAGTGTTCTCCACGCTGACACTGCAGTGTGTGCAACGATCTGGAGCGTGGCACCGCTGGCTCTGGGCTGCGTGGTCACCTCTGCCGGGAGAGGAGAAGGAATCAATGTGGGCTGAGGGAGGTTTCTGTCAATGATCTCTTGCAAAGAGCTTGGGAGCCATCAGCAAAGTGTTATTGTTAACCCTCACAGTGATCCTGGAGGTGTTCAGCATTGTGAAGGACGGCAGCAGCGTGGTGCTGGTTGTGGAGGAGTCCAGCATAAGCGTGGATTTGGAAAGAGTTACAGACAACTTTGTAGAGGTAGATTGCCCCATGCTGCAGAATCAGAGTGTATGAGTGCAGCAGTGTTGCTGTGTGAAGATTCAGATCAGTATTTTGTGTTATTTGGCTTTATTGCGCAGTTCTGTACGTACACAATTTTGGTACTGTACTGTCCTCTAACTCTGAAGATTTATGGAAAAAATGATGAACTGTGCGTGAAGTAGAAAACATTTTGAGTTTGTACTCTAATTTAGGAAATATCCTTTAAAGGCATCGAAAGAACTGACCAAGACACATTTCATCAGAAAACGAAAATAGTTCAAAATGTACCTAAATGCTTCAAAAGGGTCCAAAATGTACCTAAATGCTTCAAAATAGTACCTAATTTTAGGCGTCTAGGTTGCATTTAGAGACTAAAGAAATCCCAAAACATCGTCATTCTTAGAAGCATTCAGCCCTAGAATCTTTCCCTGATCACTGAAATGATGAGTATTCTGTTTAGAATGTTAAAAGGTTTATCAACAAAAAGTCGCTGTCAGCAGTGCTGTTCACCTAAGGGACTAACTTTGGGCATTTGACACTGAAACTGGGCCCCGTCTGGCTATATTATAGCTTCAAATAATATGATAATATGCCTAATTTAAAATATTCCTTAAAGCCTGAAAAGCAAGTTTTTACACTGAATTATATCTGTTTGTTTATGTATATATGAATAAAGCAAATAATAAAACCATTTAAATAATTGTTAATATTTATTCTTGTGTATGGCTAAAAATTCAAAAGTCACAAGTTAGGCACCCCTGACAATTTTTTTTAAGGAAGTAATTTTGTTCTTTGGATTTGCTTGCTGCTGATAAGATTTCGCCTTGTGGGAGGGACCATCATGAATATTTTTTTTTCTGAGTGGATTTTTCACCTGACTAACAACTGAGATTCTCCCATTATTTCATTGCTGTGATAAAGTTGTGGTGCTGGTGGTGTTTGCCCCTGTGTTTGTAGTTGAGCTCTCCCTTTTCTCTCTCTGGTGTGTATTGCCATATCCAGCAATGGTGGCTTTTTCTGTCTAAAATTGGTGTTGAACTGGAGTCTCTTGTGGGAAGAGATTCACCTGTCTGTGGTGCTGCATGGTGCTTTTAGGGGAAATACACTTTTTTTTTGTGTTTGGTTAAAGTGAACTGTACCAAACTTTGTGTGAAGAAAATACTTTTCTGCTTAAGGGAGCAAAACAGTTTTGAACTGAAGCTAAATTCTGTTAAAATCCCAAAACCAAGATAAGTGACTGAAAGTTCACTCTTTACAGAAAGTTTGTCTCAGATGTGTTTTCATTACTGAACTGTGTTCATTAACAAATTATGTGGAGGCGGCTGTTGGGGAGTTCTTTCGTTGTATGTCCCTAAATGTGCTTCCTTATTTTGTTGAGTTTTTTTTTTTTAAACTTTATTTACAGTGTAGAATAGTTGATTATTATAGTAATAGCCAGCACTGCTTTTGTGGGGTTGAATGTTTTCTTTGTTGTAATTTAAAGCCAAACAAAGCAAAGTGAAGATAAATTTAGCTGTCTGTTTCTTTACTTACCCTGCACCAAGAAACCAGTGAGTCCTAAACTTGCTATGTAGAGGAATTCTCGTTATTTTAAGACTTGCAGTCAAATTGATGCAGTGGATGAAAGTTTTTCCGGTCACCGTACTTGTTTCTTTGTCCTTTGCATTGTAAAGATATTTATTTTTGTCCCATTAAGAAAATGGTGGAGTGTAGCTAGGAAGAGAATAGATAACATCGAAAGTGATGTCAGGTTTATGGAATTTTTTGTCATGTTCTTGCATATAATAGAGTCAATCCTAGGTAAAACCAGAAATGACTAATGTGAAATTTAAATTAGTTGACAGTATCCTTTCAAGGCTTGTGTACTGCTTAAAATTTTTTTCCAGTTACTTTTGAGCTCCTGTAAGACCAGTTGGAACAAAATAGTTAGAATGTTTGAGGTGAAGCTAATATTTATTTTAGCAGTATGTGATAGTTTCACTTTCTGTTGGAGAGCTAACAATTTTGTAGCATCTCAAGTGCACCTGTATTTACCGTTGTTATTGGATGCTGAAAATTTTCAGGGTGATGTGATGAAATCCTCAAAATGCACTCATTTTATGATGTTATTCCATTTAGAAGCTTTATGTGAAAGAGTTATACTTTTTTCCCATTTTCCCTTTATGCATTGTTTGTTCAGAAGTGGAATAAATAAGTTCTGTGAATGAAAAGCCTGTTTCTGCTAAGAGGATGCTAAATTGGAGTGTGATGTTCTCCAGCAGTAACAAATTAATTTCTGTGTCAGAAGCATCGTACAGTATAGATACAGTAAAAGCAGCCAAGGTGAGCTCAGCTGCAAGAGGCCATTTATGAGAACTTGTCATAAGAGCAGAGTTGTGTGGCTGAGTCGTGATGGAAATATGGGATGCTCAGGCATCTTCTATAGGTGGCGAATGTGTTTTTGTAATAGGTCAGCAAAATATCCAGCCAGTTTTTCAAAATTAAATACATTCTGGAAAATATGTTTTTCTGCTAAGTGGTAACGATCATTGTAGAATACTTTAAATGCATGAGTTGTAATCTCTCTTTCTATTTCTGTTAGCTCTGAGCACCCAAAAAAATTGAGCTTTAATCACCAAGGCTGTATTCTTTCTTGGTGATTTCAGCATTTCATTAAGGAGTGATTAGTACTCTTCAATTATGCATTCATTTATCTTTGTGATGCATTTACAGTTAGAGATAGTGTTGGTTTATTGAATTTGGCTGATGGTGAGCAGTTTCAGCAGATTTTTTTCTTGCCGTGTAAGAACACGAAAGAAAGCAGTAGAGAGGGGCTTATAGCCTTGGCATCATTTTAAATGATAATCTAATCTGATTGTTATGAAAAAAAAAATGAGGCTTGTTTTGGGGTTTTTTGATGATTTGGTTTTTTTGTTGTTTTCTTTTTCCCGCTGATTTGGACTTTTAGAATTCCTTTCTGAAGTCCATCTGCAAAGGCTTTGTCTGCAGAACATCAGTGGTTCGTGGTGTGCCTCTTTCAGGTACAGGGGAGTGAGCTCTGAAGCAGGCTGGTCTGGAAGCTTGTACTTGGAATAGATTTTTCTCTATGTTCATAAGCTGGCAGTTCCAGAAATGAATTAAAAGATCGTATTTACCTGAAGGGATGTCAAGGAAGAAAGAGGAGGGACAACGTAGTGTGAAATGGGATTGAAAAGCAATTTCTTGATGTTTACATGGTGTCCTTCCCTGTATGAATAGGAGGGAGAAGAAAAGGATCTTGATACTTTTTGAAACTGCCCTTGGTTGTTTTGTATGCTAACTGGGGTTAAATTTAAGCGGGCACTGTTGGACTGAGAGTTACGGTGGTTTGTGGCAGGGGGAGTTGGGTTGCTGATAACCCACGTTGCTTCACTTCTGTTTGTTTCATGTTTTCTGTTTACATGTTTTAAAGTTATCTGATCGGTTTGCTTCCAGATTTAACAGTATCCAAACTTGAGTTCCAGTCTATTAACAGAGCTGCAGTGAAATAGGCTTCTCTGCCTGCCCAGTGCTGCTGCAGAGGGAAGAGATGGTTGCTGCTCTCTTGGGACTGAAAACTTCAAAGCTTTCATATTGCTGGTAAAGCCCTTCCTCAAACTTGTGTACTTTGAGATCTTATGATTCAATTTTCCATGGACCAACGGAATCTAGGTCCTGGAGAGAGGCAAATCTTCTCATTATACACTGAATTCTTGTTTTTCTGAGTAACAGAAAACATTAGGTATGTTTAAAACTTGGTGACTACAGATGAGAAAACTGTTTTAAAAACTTTTTTCCCTCTTGTGGTGTCTCAGGTCTCTCCCCAGCCCCAATGAGCATCTTGCTTTTAACAGGACACTAGAGGTAAAAAGCATATAAAAGGATGCTATTATTACTTTATTAAGGGAAGAAAAAAATGAAATATCCATTTCCGTGATTATTTGATTTTTTTCTTCTGTGTATACCAGTCATTAGACTATTTCATTTTATGTACCTACATACCTTTTTCCCCTCTTCATATTCTTTATTTCAATGTTAGATTTTTACAAAATGGCAAGATAATTTTTTCCTCAAAAGCAAATTAACTATGACATTTTAAACATAATTAATAAAAATAATTTATTGGAAGTACTTTAAGGAAATCTTCTAACAAAATTTAATTTAAGTCTACAGTAAATTGTCAGTAAGAATATACTTAATAAAGTTCCATTGTATTTCTCTTCCGTTACTATTATACCATTCTTCAACAGCAGTTGTCTCCATCGTTTGATGTGGAGGCCGAAATGGTTAGATAACAAATGAAGTATATTTACTTAAGTTCATATGAAATTAAATTCTCATTCTGAGTTTTCCATCCCTTGTTCTGTAATTCTAGTTCTTACTGTCAGGAAGTTCAATTTAGAATCTATTGTGCTCTCTGAGTCTACAAGATATGAATGGGAAACAAGACCTAACAAAATATGAAAAGCAATAATTAAAAATATAAAAAAGGCTTGTACAACGTAGAAGTATCCAGGAAGGGATTTTGTGAAAGAGGGATGTGTGTAATCTTCAAATATTCTTTGTATATTTGATATACTTTTGATCCTGTTTTGTATTCATGCTTAGGAATTTCTTCTCTTAGTCACCGAGGTTAGATTGGCAAGGGCAGGACTTTACTGGACTTCTGGGCACTTCTTTTCTAGAACCCCATCCAAGCTAGAGAGTGATGGCTCAGTGCCTGGACTTGCTGCTCTTTGAATTTTTGTTGGGACTGATGTTCTCTTAAAATGTGCAGTTAAATGCAAATTTACTGTTAGAGCTTTGGAGTAGCAGCATTAGTGCTTTGCACTCCATGTTATTTTCTTGTTTATCCAGGATTCTTGTTTGTTGCTTATTTCCAGTGAATAACTTGAGCAGTGCCAGCATTCCTGAGAGCTGGTCACATGAGCTTGGTGGAGCAATGTGTATTCTGAGCAGACTTTGTTTTCTGTAGGCTTTCTTCCCACTTCCCTGGGGATGCTGTCAGCCTTTGTTTTAGCTTGAAAATTTAAATTTTGATTTGTGAGAAAAAAATGATCAAGTGAAACAGGAGGGTGAGTGTAGGATGCAGAACTAGGAGACCTGTGGTACTTTGCTTATGATGATCCTCCTTTGTCACATTCTGTTCTCGTTGAAGGTTTTGAGCTTGAGTGATGTTTTGCTTAACCCACAAGTGTTACTGCTCACAAACTTAGCTTACACAAACTGCCACTACTGCTTGTAAAATGCTTGTACCTTTGTGTCAACACTTGTGTTTTATTCAGTTGTTTGTTCATCCTAGAGAAAATGCTGGAAGGACTTGCTCTGAATTATACTGAAATATCTATGATAAACGTGTTCTGGTTTATATAGTGTTTGAGCTGTCTTATGAAATTTCTGTGTAGGGTTGTGCTGAACACTTTACTTTTGGAAATTCTTCAAAATACATAATTGAAAACCTTTATCCTTTATTTATGAGGGCTTTTAGAGATAAAGGGCCTGGTTTTGTATGTTGATGGTTTCTGTATGTTCACCTCACAAAGATCTATGCTTTTCTAAGTATACAAATTGACATAATAAAATAACGTGGTTGTGTCAGAGATTAAAATACTTTCATTATTTTAGGGAGCAATGGGTCTAAATTTAGACTGTGAGCCTTCTAAACCTAGGGCCTTGTTTTGTGTTTATCTGTGAAGTGCCATGCACACTTGCAGCTTTGTAGAAGTACCAGTTCAGTGCCCAGCTGTGTGTTCTGAATCCGTGGAGCCTTGTAGGAATGAACGCAGTAAGGGAGACTGCAGGATTAAGGTCCAAACCAGTATGAAGTGAGACCAGGTTTGTATTTTGCTCCTTGGCTGTAGAACTTCATTCACATGAATATCTAATTTTAAATAATAAAGTATATAATCTGAAGCATTTAAAATATTTATTTTTAAACTAATACTTTACCAGTGAAATTTGGAGTATCTTTATGGCACTCACTCTGCTGTAAAATCTTTTTAAAGAAGTCATCTGGCTATAAATCATGATAACTTAGATTTTTCACCTTGCCTCCTATTAGTACTATGGAAAACATTTACTCAGGCATTGCTACTGTCTCTTATCTCTGTGTGGTTATAGATCATTAAATTCCAGCCCCTCTTAACACAGTATAAATTCTAATCTTGGCAAGTATTATGCCTAGTTTTATTTAGTAATTAAATTTTGCTCTGCTTTCCTCCTTTACAGTGAACATTACCTTTTATATTTTAGTAGACTTTTATTAATTATATGAAGAATGTAATAATGTGAAACACAAATGCCATATACCCTGCAATTTCTGGAGTGCTTTGTGGTGTTGGCAATTTAGATAGCATATCCACATGATAGAGTTTGTTTTGTCCCGAAGTACTGGGATGAGAGATTTACATGACTGTTGACCCCTTGGGACTGCTCTGAAATGAGGTGTGTATCTTGTGCAATCCTAGTCAGCAAAAATTTAAACAGAAGTAAATACACTGTCAGAAGCCCTTGTGCTGGCCTGGCAGGAGGTGTGAAATAGAACCATGTGCTCAGGAATGGCCTCCTGGGAGAAGGGTCCCTGGCACAATGGGATGTGACTTAGTGGAATGACAAACTATGCAAAATACTTGCTGTTGTCATGATTAGGTAGTGAATTGTTAGGCAGGACCTGATGTTTGCCATGGACTGAAGCCCAGAGAGCTAAATACAAAATAAATCTTTAATGAAATTTGAGTGGTGATTCCAATTTATCTTTTAAGACAAACAGAAGTTACAGCCTTTGTGCACAAACATTGAAAACTCTGTTAAAGTGAACTGAGAATAAACTAATAGATCACTGGTTTGACTTTGGTTTTCAAGTGAAGTTTGTGGTGATTTTTGCATATAAAAACTTCTCTTCGTAGTTCAGTATAAAGTCTTAAAACCTTATCCAGAACAATTTAATGGTAACATTTAACTCTTCAGCTACCCTTCTGCTGAAATCTGTAAGTTAGCAAAGCATGTAATATTTAGCATGGCAGCAAGTCAGGGTAACTGACTGCTGCCTAGAATGTGTCCAGCAAAATTTGCTTTCCAAGATATTGCTGTTTACTTTGGCTGTAATTATCTGTGCACACTGCAGAGAATGAAAGTATTCTATTTCTCAGAACTGGCATCTTTAATGTGTTTGGGACTGATTTCTTTGAGATTTTTCTGCATGCTGCACTGCTACAGCTGTGTAGTAATGTGGGTGCTTGAAATAAAGCTTGACATAAAACCTGAGATTGTTTCGCAGGGTGTCTTTCTTGAGAACAGACTTACTTTTTGACATGAATCTATTTTTCATCCTTGATCCAACTACTGTTCTTGTAAAGAGTATGATTCTTGTTGGTGTTTGGAGATGGTGAAGGTTTAGAAGTTAGAGTGTTAGTGTTATAGAAGTCTCACAGAAATTTGGATCATGACATTGAATTATTTCCCAGTTTGCATGTGTGTGGAGTTGTATGTTGAAATATATGACACAAGAAGTAACATAATTGCTCTCTCTTTGTATTTCCATTTGTTTATGTTCTGCAGCAGGAATACCAACACAGCAGTTTTCTGCATTACTGTCACAGAAATCAAGACACTTGCATCAAAATTGGGGTTCACCATGCTCCAATGTACAGAGGAGTCGAAGGCAAAAGGTTATATAGTTACCTTGAGGTAACTTGGGGTAGTTGTCTTCCAGCTTCACACTAGATATTAGTAACTCTTCTACTCATTCTACATTGACTTGCTTAAGAGAAGCAAAGCTGTAGTTGAGTGCATGAAAGAGATATATGTAGGACATTTTAATTCCTACAGGCGTTATTGCTGTTAGTTGTAGGGGAGTTCTTCTTTGTTCCTTCTTATCCCCCTGCATTTGATTCTCAGTTACAGGGAGATTTGTCCTTGCTTGATTGACAGATTTTCAAACTCTCTCCATAGCGTTCCGCCGATGCAGGCGATGGCTTGGCTTTGCAGCCTTGGTGTCACTCTGCAGTTGGGCACCACGTTTGTGTTTTGGGCAAGCTGTCCTGGCTCCTGGTCAGAGCTGGAGCTCTCTTTGAGAGGAACTTGTTGACCCTTTGTACTCTGTACAGTGCCCGCCTGGCAGGCGGGCTCTGGAGCCGTGGTGTGGAATGCGTGTCTAATGTCTTCCACTCGGACCTCAGTTCCATTCCATAATGTTAGCTTTAATTGGCTCTTTTTAAACTTTCATGTACAATTTGGTTGTACACGGTAAATTACCACCCTCTTCGCCTTTTCCTAGGAGCACGAAAGTAGAATCCAGACTCTGCTTTCCCGTGCTGCCTTTTGGTATTGCCCTTGAGCTCTTTTAGGGACAGCACTGGTGGGTAGTGTTTTTCAGAGGACAGACTTTTTTTTCCTAGTGTTTTTTTTTTACCTCTAATATTCCAAAGACTGTACCTTTTAAACATTGTGTTGTGTTTTTGAACTGAATTCTGCATTTGAAAGTTTAAAAAGAATTAATACTTCTTGCCCAAAGAAGTATTTCCAGTTTAATAACTGTTGCCTAACTCTTGGTTAGGAAACTCCAAATGATTTTTCTTTTCTTTTAAATTTTCCTATATTTTAATTTTAGTTACTTTGAGTGCATGAGGACTTCAGGGCAACATCAGTGATATAACCAAGGCTGGCCTTTACTATGCAAGGATGCCTTTGTAGGTGCTTCTGAAGTGTCAGAATGCGTAGTGTGGGCAGAACGAGAGTCTGTTATTATACAGGTTTCATCTAGGCTTAAATGCTTGATCAGAACATCAGCAGAAGCTATTTTTGAGAAAGAGGGGTAGTTGAGTTACATGAAGAAAAAAATTGGCAGTGCTGCATACAAAACAAATTTTGAGTTCAAGCTCAAAACAGTGATGAGTCTCTTGTTTGTAGTTGGTACGAATGAGGTGAAACAAAGCCTGCCTTTATCCTCCACATCAGGCTTATGAGCTCATGTTTCGGCTTTTCCTTTCCCCTCCCTTTCTGACATGGACTCTGTCTTTTTTTTCTTTGCTAAACAGACAGTAACTCTCCACAATATTTTTAATCTCAACAAGACGTCCAGTGGCTGATGATGCAAAAGTGTTGCATCAACAAAGAGGGGATGATAGCTGGAGCATTCCAGGTCTGACATTTTTGGCTGGGGAGCTGTGTATTGTGGCCACTGATTCCTCCCGGCACAGCGTGCTTGCTTTGGGCAGGAGACTACTTTTCATTGACTCCTGTTGTGTGCCTCCCTGCTCCTGATTTTAGGCTTCCCCAAGAAGTTATGACTGGGAGTTTCATGGTTTTAGATGAAAGAGCCTGTTGTCTTGTTGAATTATCTCCTTTCTGTCTATATTTAAAGCAAAGTTGGCAGGTAAAAAAAAAAAGATACAGTAAAACAAAAGCCTTCTTATGGTAACATCTGAGGCTGGATTAGAGTAAAACTGAAAGAAAGATTTAATATTTTTTATTTACATATGTTTGTTGAGGCTGCTTGTTTACCTGTAGTCCATTGGCACCCAGCAGTGGAACTGTCCTTATTGCATTGACCTTTAGATGGATTCCGGCATGCTGGTGGGATCTAACTCACAAAAATTTTTCCACTGAACTAGATCATGGTAAGTATTAGGTTATTTGGATTCGAAAAATTAATATTATGGAGTCTTAAAATAATACACATTTGTATGATGGATATTGAGTAGCCACATAGTGTGCACATGTGTAGTTTTTTGAGAGAAAAATTACTTTAAAGCCTACGAGAAACATTTTCAATTTTTTAATGCTCTAGTGCAATATTTTAAGCTCATGCCATTTTTTACTGACTGAAGTGAACCCAACTCATGAAACTTTTCATTCACTAAAAGTATTGCTGATGCTTTTAAGAAGTAAGGACTTAAGAACTTCCTCATGACAGCGAAACTTCTTGAAACCATATAAAAATCTACTTATACCATAATTCAGCCTTGCAGCACTGGTTTTATTGTGTGAAGAACGTATGAGAAATTGATTTATAAGCTCGTTGTTCCCCACACGTGCCTGTTTGTTATGTATGACTGTTCTTGTTCGTAGTCTGTGTTCCTTCACAGCATAAAACCTTCAGCCCTCTCTGCAGCCGTGCCTTGCACTCTTTCCATCAGGTAATACTTCCAATCATGAAGTTTTCCGGTTTTGGATAAAGGTAAGGCGGGATAATTTGTTGATTGCTACCTAAAAGCATCATTAACCATTGCAAGAGGGGAAATTAGGGCATGGGTTTGGTGTCTTTTTTTTTTTTTGCAAATCTTATTTTTGATGCAAAGGCAGTTCTGTCGCCAGCCAGTCCAGCATGCGGAGCCTCTCCCCCCCGCCATAAAACAATGAGCACATTCAGGCACAACTCGTGTTTTCAGTTATTAAAAAACGGAGCCGTCTGTCTCTGCCTGTGACTTTAATCTTTAAGCCTTTATTCCCTGTACCCCACCCCCTCTTTCTTTCCCCAACCTTTTGTTTGTGAAGTGCAGAGCTACAGGATATGTGGGCCTGGAGTTTCTGAATGTATTGTACATTCCCCTGGCAATTACAGATGTTTATAACCCTGACTGATGTTATTTTAGTATTGTGGAGGGTGAAGAGAAAATTAAAGAATGCATTTTTCATTGCCCCTAGCAATCTTCAATTTTATTTTTGTTTTTTGAGGACAGGGGATAAGAAAAAAAAAAAAGCAAAATGTAAACTGTTAATTTTTTTTTGAAAAAAATATTGTTTCACATTTTCAGATGAAGCACATCTGAGACAGTGCAGGAATATTCCAATACTCTACCATAACTCTTCTATTAGGACAGTGTGTTGCATGCAGTGTTGTAAAAAGCATAGTAGGACTGGATTTTAATACAAAACAAGCTCCTTAGTCCAGGGTGCAAGACCTTTGATTACTTTATTTCAAAGACAGAGACAAGGTAGCTTAGGGCTTGTAACAATTTAAGAGCAGAATCACATAAATTTTTTTCAGCTTTTTATGGAGCACTTTTTTTTTTTTTTTGTAGAAGAATGATTTAGAATCTGATGAATTGGAGTTTTACTTTTGGACTTGGTGACTTGGTGACAGAATTGTTTAAGAAAATTTGTTATTGTTAGTCTTGTAGAAATATGCTCTTGATCTGTACAACGT
This sequence comes from Daphoenositta chrysoptera, assembly GCA_013397915.1. Taxonomy (NCBI): domain Eukaryota; kingdom Metazoa; phylum Chordata; class Aves; order Passeriformes; genus Daphoenositta; species Daphoenositta chrysoptera. The sequence continues at coordinate 949,766 of VZRO01007383.1, forward strand.
TTTAAATCAATTTATTACTGATGTTGGTTGAGCTATCTAAAGCTGCAGGTGCACTATAAGATTAATGTCCTTGAATTGACAGAGGCGTGGAGAGAAGAGAATCCAGTAGCAAATCTCTGTGATCAAGGTGATAATTTGTGTGTTTCTTGGGGATTCCAGTGCATTTCATGATTTTCAGAGTAGTTGGCCTAAAACATTGAATTTAAGTAGAGAAAAGTTTGTTGGAGTCAAGAATTTCAAGGTGGTTCAGCAGTATCTCTGAGGTACAACTTTCATATCTATACCTGTTTTCGACTGCATGCAAACTGCTGTTTATAGGTTTTGGAAGTTTGGAGTTGCATATCTAAATGTATATTCAGGTCTGTCTACCTGTGTGATGGTCCTTATCTCCAATGACTGCTGCATGGAACTTTTCCTTAGACTGATCTTTCAAAGACACGGCAGAAGAGTGAACAAGAATTTACAGTGAGATATCCTTTGGCTAGGCAGGACTTGAAGAAGTTAACACTAAAGATAGCAAAAAAGTCTCCTTGTCATCTCATATTAAACTGATTAAAATATGCTTAAAGAAATTCTAACAGATGTTCCAAGATGTTTGTAACTCAGTAATTCTCCAAAGCACCCAGAGGGAGGCAACAGATGCACTGTAGTAAGTTCTCCAGTCCTCTGGGAAGGAAAAAGCCAACTAGTTGGTCATTAAGCATAGCACATTCCTTAATTCCTGACATAATCAAGTACCAAAGTTGTGTATTGCTTGTGTGAGGATTTCTGGGATGTGCTGGTCCTCTTTGTGTTACAACATGGGGGCATGGACGTGATCGAATTCTAGATATGCTAATGGAAAGATACCATCTTGTGCAAATGGTAAAAGAACTTGAAAAGTTGAAGAGCTGAGTGTGAAATAGTACTGATAGAGGATAGAATTTATAGAAACTTTGTAGTTATTGTTCATGAGTCTGGTTTTGCCCCCTCTCTGAGTCCAGAGCTGGGCCTGTATGTAACAGTAGATTGAAATATGGACAGAAATATGAACACACTGGTTAGGAGACATTTCAGTTAGTCTGTTCTTGGAAATGACAGTGTTAAATTGTCTGAAAAGCTAATACAGGAGTTTACTTACTGAAACAGCTCGCTGCTTTGAAGGAAAATATGTGCACTGGTGGCTATTTATGTGCTTCTCTCCCTGAAACAGTCTTGGAAAATATATCAAGTTATTCCAGTAATTTTTGTACTACTTTCCTCTTTCCAGTATAAACATGGTATTGTATGAGTTATCATTTGTAATGAAAAGCATCCTGGTATAGTCTGCTGCCAGCTCTGGCCTGAGGGTCCTGTAGTATCAGGGAGGCAGCAGGAATTTCCCTGGTTGTAGGTACTACAGAGGCTTTCACTCAATATTTGTCTCCACACTCCAGTTAGTGGAGGAACCTCAGGTGCAGCACTCTTGAAGCTGGGAATAGTCTGTTTCTGTGTGGTGTGGACTGAGTCATGAGAGATGGAGCAGAAGGCTCCGGATGTGTGGAAGTCGCTCATGTCCTCATCGGTGCAGGTTCAGTGCCTTTGCAGCTCTTCCAGATGTTTGACTATTTTTATGCTGCTAAGCCCCTATTTTCTCTTTCAGGTCTTGGAAATAGCTTCAAAGATAGTCTGTAGCCTTTGAAAGATGCAAAGGACAGAATGGTCATAATTTGTAGTTATATTTCTTGCAACATATTTAACGTTATCAAATACAAATATAATTACTTTTTTTTTCCTTGAAACTTGGCAGGAGATCTTGAAGAGAGCAAATGTAAAGCTGATATGGGTCAAGACTGTAAAAAGGCTATTTTTTTTCTTCTTGGTCCTCTGACCTGTTTGCTTTTCAGTGTTTACAGTAAAGACTTTATGGACCTTCAGGGACCATTTATGGTCACTATGTAAGGCCCAAGTGTAATGTTACCTTACATTTAACTCTTCAGAGCAGTGCAAAAACACACGTGGCCTTGATACCAAAACAAAATACCTCTGAGTAACAAGTCTGAAACTTGACCTAATCACTCATTAGGCTCCTAGGAAAGCTTACTAGGACCCTGAGCACACAATATCGTCTGAGGAGGTCAAAGCAGGGTTTTACAAGTATCCATTTTCCTTTTTTTTCTACTTTGCACCTTTTTTCCTGAAGCATGAATGTCAAGTGTTGATTTATTACACAACTTACTGACACATTGTTGCAGAAACCTTGTTTTGTGAACTAAAAAACTCCAGGCAGAAGGAGCAGGGCACTTCATTGCAAATTTCTAAGTTTGGGTTTGATATGAATTGGTGGAATTACAGGTGCCATTTTTGTATGACATTTGGGAACCTAGAAACTTGACATGACTGTTTCTTGTTGAAATAATTTATAGCCTGAATTCCAAAATATGAAAATGAAGTTTTTTCTGCTAGGTGTAATATAGGCAGGTAGTGCAAAAAACTAGACAAACAAAATCCCACCAAAAACCTGTGGACAAACCAGGTTTACTACTTGGATAGTAATAACCTAGTTGGTTTCTTCTGTGCCTTCTTTTGCTTGCAAGTGTATGAAATAATAGGTTTTTTTACTATATGCCTCAGATTGTACTCCATGGCTGATGAGCTGTGTAATGACATTCAGTCTAAAATGCTAAGTAACTGCACTGTAGTTTTGTGCAGTATCCTAAATATTTAACTTCTCAGCTTTTACTGGTGTCTGTATTTGCATATACATATATATGAATGACACTTTAAAAAGTTAATGTTTGCTAACTAATTCACAATTTATGCACTTTCGACTTCAAGCCAAGAAAGAAATTAATGCAGCTGAAATACCACGGTGTTGTGTAATTCAGCAAATGCTACCTTTTTTTTTGTAGCAGTCATCTGTGTCTACTCAAAATGATTGTTGCTCTTTCAAGATACGGAGGCTTTCTTAAACTGTACCATAGTTAACATTTTCAGCATTAAAATAAGTAGAGGTCTGTTTTGGACTTTGTCCAGTTTGTGCCCTGTCAATATAGAAATTCAGATCTAGTAATAGGTAATATTACAGAAAAGGACTTTTGTACATGTGGAAGAAGGATGACGTCTTCTCTCATATGCTTTACCTCCATTTTTACACATGCTATGTATTACATGGCATTTCTTGTTACAAGGCAAGGATTGTTTGCCTTGCTCTCCCCTCATTGTCTACAGGATTTTCATTTGGGGTGATTTTCTGGTTTTCAACAGAAATATTTATTTAAAGAGCAGGAGTTTAAATGCCAGACCGTAGTAGTCACTCATCTGGTTTGCTACATTTTCTTTGGAAATAGTCAAAATGAATATTTTGGAGGGACAAACAAGAAAGTCAGTGATGGAATAAAGTGCCCCTTACTTTAAATTTCATCTTAATACCTCTTACAAAGGATAAAATCATAAATGTTTTATTAAAAAATGAAGCTTCATCTAGCTGGATGAAGATTTAAAAATCTTAATGGTGTAAATAGCAAAGCTGTATTTTTTTTTTGTCTAAAGACAAATGGTATTTAGCAGCACTAAGTTTGAATTGTTGTGCTACTTAAAATTATATAATTGATTGGAGGTGTTATATTTCCCATCTTTCCCTCAGCTTTGTTTGCTTTTGTCACTGTGTGCTGTTAACATGGATTTTTTCTTTGTAAGTGAAGTGGTATGTGAAGGACCTGACTGTATTTGTCTTGTTTCCTTTTTTGAAGCTACTTTAAGATTCCTTCTCCAGAAAGTGTCCAGATAAAAGTTCAGTATTCTATTTCAATATTACATTGTATATAGGTAAAGTCTAATATGTTACCTTTTTTGACTGCTTCTAAACTTAAAACAATTTTGCATTGAACAGCATACAATGACTGTATCTTTTCAGAATTCTCTGAAGTAATAGCACTGGTTTTGTGTATATACACATGTACTTAAGTTTCTTTCAGTTCTTCCTAACAATACGTGGAGTGTTTATTCAGCTTTAAGTTTCTGTGTAGTTCCCCAGGCTGCTGTTCAGTGGACCCCTCGGCCTGCAGCAGGGTCCTGTCCGGGGGAGCAGGGCTTTGCTTGGCTCTTGCCCTTTTCCCTCTGCAGCTCCTGGCTGCTGGGTCCCGCTGCCCGCCTTGTGCCAGCTCTGGCTGTCCCCGCTGCGGCTGGGTCACCTCGCCAGCCTCGGGGAGAGCTCTGCTGGGGCTGCGCTGAACTCACTGGTCTGAGCTTCGGCTTCGCCTTTCCTCAGACCCTCCGTGAGCTGTGGGAGGCCTAAATAAACACAGCGTTGGAGAAGCAAAGCTGGGAGCAGGAACTTCCCAGCACAGGGAACTGCAGCCTCCATGAGCAGGTGCCAGAGGCTGTTCACTGCTCTGCTTCACTGACATCTGCTTCTAGATCGCTGCCTGTGTGCAGTGGTGTAGAGCAGCACAGTGACAAAGGGAAGGGTGTGATTGCCCTGGCTTCAAACCGCGTGGGGAAAATGCCTCTTTCCCGTGCATGTTTTCTCTTTACAATGGAAGAGAAGGGTATTAGGTGTGGCCTTTCCTTGGCTGTAGAAGGATGTATCCTTAGCGATGGCCATTGCTTGTGCTGCTCCAGCTTGTGCTCAGGCTGGGAGGAGGGGAAGCATACTTCCATTTGGGTTGGGGAGAGGGGAGGGCAAGTGTAGGAAATCAATTTGTTACCTAAATTAAGCAGGTTCATAGCAATCTGTCTTTAGTAGTGAATTTCAATTTGGAAGTCTTTGGAGGAAGGTTTCTCTGTAATTTTATGTACTTTTTACAAAAGTACTTGTCATTTTAATGTGTGTTTAACCAGTGAATTTGGTCAGATTGCAATAAGGGCATCCTGTATTTGCCTTGTTCAAGAATAGTCTCTCTTCTGTAAGTGGTGGAAGGTGTTCAGACATTTCTCAGGCTTGTGCTTTTGGCCTTGCTCTGAAGAGGCTGAAGACAACACGGGACTCCTTACGTTCTGTAAATCCTTGCAAAGGATCCCTTGATAACTTTCTTCCTGTGTTGTACTTCCTTTTTTGAGAGCATTTTCACTTTAAGGTTTGTTTGTGATTTTTTTTTTTCTCAATAACTCACCCACTTAATATAATCTTAATCCTGTGTACAATATTGCAATAGCTAGACCAGCGCATAATAAATTACTGGAAGATATTCCTCAGTCTTTCTTAGCATGACCTTCATGGAGGCTTTATCAGCTTTGTTCATGCTACTTCAGCATGGCTGATCAAGCTTATTGACATACTCTAATCATTACAGGCATTTCCTCCCTTTGAAGAACACAGACTTGTTTCAGACATGTAGTTAGAACTTATTCAAACAAGATAGATCCTTGGATGACTTGACAAAGGATATGGGAGAGGCATTTGTGCCTTTGTCCTCTTCAGAACAATATGGCACACTGTTTCTTCTGGCAGATGAAGTATAAAGGATATTCAAGGGGATTCTTGTATGATGTCTTTTGCAAAAGAACCTTTTTATTTCTCGTTAGCAGTTATCACCTACTACTTGCAGTTGAGTTGAACTCACGTTTACAAATAAATAACTGTAATAGATTGGTTATTTGACATACAAGAAATGTACTCCTTACAATTATGCCCTTATGGCCACACTTCTTTCCCTTTCCAGCTCTCAGTTACAGACCAACCATAGTGGCTGGTTTTCATCTGAAGAGAATTCATGCAATGACATGATGCTTCTAATTTTAAGTTTTACTGTGCACTCAGAAGTGTTGTGGGTTGCCAGTCTGATGCTTTCTGTCAGAGATATTACAAGCAATCCTGAGTTTGAAGCTGCACAGCTCCCTGTTTGTGCTCTGAGCTGCTGATGGCTCCTTCAGAAATGATGGTGGGACACTGGAACTCCATGAGTTCCTTTTCTTTTCAAAGTGTTTCCCAACAGGAGTTGTATTGGTTTTGATCCACAATTTGCATTGCTTTACAGAAGGTTTCTTCATGTGTAATTCATGTTCCCCAGCTGTGTGCATGCCTCTCTCTGCCTCCCACCTCCTATTTCTGTTTGAATTTTGGGAGATTCCATATCCTGTAAAACATCTTCCTTATTCATCACAGTGCCTCCCTTAAGGTAACCAGCAAAATCCTGTGTGACTTGTAACATCTCCCAGGGTGTAACTCTATATGAAAACAGGGAATAATTTAGTTGTTTCTGAATAAAGTTTCTTAACAAAAAAAAAAGGGGGGGTAGGGGGTGGGAAAGGGGAAGCTGGATACTCACTGCATGATATAGACAATATTTCCTGAGACAGGAGATACTAACCTCAAAGAATTTTAAATAAAACATTGATTTCAGTTTTTTCTTTTTTTTTTTTTTTTGAAAGTGGAATAGTGGAGGTAAAAATGGTAGAATAGTTGGTCTTTTTATCCCATGTGCAGATGAAATTGATTAAACCTTAAAAACTCGCCTCAGTCCACCCGGTTTATTAATTGAAGAATTTCCTCTTCCCCAGAATGGGAAGTGCACATTAAAACAGAGCTTTGCCCCTGAGTAGCAATGATACTTGAGAACGGTACATTTTCTACAATCCTATTTTCTCTTCTACACTAGAGGAAATCCTAACATGGTAAAAAGCATATTTAAAAAAAAAAGTATGTTTAAGGAAGTCCTCTTTCATTTCCTTGTAGAGCATGAAATCAAATTATAGCCCATGGCCCACAATTATTTTATTTTTACATTTCAGATTCCATTTTCTGCTTCCTTTTGCTGCTTGTGAACAAGAGTTGTACTGTTTGTGCAAAGTCAGCTAAAAAGATTACCACAAACAGGACAGGACACAGTAGCTTAAAGAAGCCCCCAGTCAGAATCTGTGCCTATGTTCCATGCTTGTGTGGCATGCAAAACCTCCCCTTTGTTCACACAGGGACCTGATGCCCTCTTCTTCCCTCCACTCACCATTTTTGAAGCCAAACTAGCTTTATATTGATGTATTATGGGGAATCTAATGCAATACTTTAGTTATACTTGCCAAAATAATACAACTTAAAATGCTCTCATATTCTTGATCTACATTAGGTAAAGACAAAACAACAGAGATTCTATTTATTAAAAATGCCTTTTGGGTGGGCTTTTCAGTAAGGAATTGGTAGCTAATTTAGTGCTTTATAACTGGATGGTTCTGAAAGTGGGCTCAGTGCTTGTATAATAAAATAGTAATACATTTTTGGAACTGATAAACTAATACATGAGGCTGAAGGGTTTGGTGGTTTGTTTGTTTTCCTAGATCTAATAATGTCCTCTTTTTCTAAATTAGTGTTAATGTTACATTTTGCTGTAGGGTCACAGCTCAGTCTGGGAGTTTGGGTATAACATTTACAAGCATGCAAAAGGCTGCACAAATGGAAGGTGTTTTGAGTTTGTGTAACGTGCAGAGCCACAGCAGCCTCTGGGACTGAGGTTGAAGGAGGTTTGTTATTTAAGGTGTAATGTTCTGTTCCAGAATAAAGCATGGCAATTATAGTGCTCTGCTGTTTTTGAAAATGCATCTGATGTGTTGGGTACTCCCATGGTGTTTCCCTGTGAACACTGGTGTAAGAGCTGGTTTTTACTAATTGTGTATGACACCAAACACATTTACGAGGAGTGGATTTGATGGAGGGGATGAAGGCCTACAGCCTTGTTGCCCAGAACTCTGGGTAGGCTTCTTTTCCTGTTTCAGCAAAGGTTTGAAGATACACTAAATAATGCAAATGTAGAGAATGCAGTGAATTTTCTCCTAAAGACTAAAATTTCATCAATACATACTTTTAGAATGCATACTATTCTTTTTCAGTGTACTCAGGCAACATCTGGTGAGCTCTTTCAGGATCCAAGAGGGAGAGCTAGGAATGATGTTGCAAGTGGTATCATTTTGCTCTTCCTGTGAAGAAATTGAGCTGATGGCCACTTCGGGGAAGGTTGAGTTGCTGCCTTCTGCTCTTTGGAAATTTGTCATAACCTTTGACATCTGTGATTCAACTAATCTCCTTAGTAAAGAGTAATAAATTACTTCCTTGATGACTTTTTATAATCAGATACTCCTCAAAATCCAGGAGCAAGCGTGGGTTGTATGTTCAAAGCAGTAGCTGGACTTTATCTTGTCTGTGAAGGTGTTTTTCTTATTTTCTGAGTTCTGTGTTCCCTGTCACTTTTGTGGTACAAATGAGAGCTGCTGCCTCCAGGTTTAGCTGGCACTTGCAGTCTTTGTGATGCTTTGCTGCTGGTCTTGTGTTTTTCCTGTATCTGGCTGTCATCCAGAATCTCTCAGTTCATGTTTTATCTTTCTTGTTTGTTTTTCTTCACTCAGACTATCTACTTTATTTTTGCTGTGGTTTAGCTGCTTATCTTTGAAATATAATTCCCATCTTTCTCCACCCCCTTGTGTTTTCTGATGACAACTAGTTTATTTCATTTGCTTTTTACAGGGCTTCATCTGAGCTGTGTGTCATCACACAAAGGGTACTCCAATAATTGATCTTTCATTTTCAAGTAAAGTGAGAAATCACACGTCAGGATTTATCTTTCTAAATGTTCTTGAACATGTCTTTCATAGATGAAGTGGCAAATAAAAGGTTACACCCCTGTTTTCTCTGTAGTAGAAATAATTTGAGTATCTTAGTTTAACTTTTTCATTGATTCTATGTGACCTGCTTCAGTGCAGATAAAATATTTTTGATTGCTGTGCTTCCTTGTATGCAGACCTGTCCTTTGCATGTGTGTCTGCTTTGTTCAAAGCAATTTCAAGCCATTTTCTTGCTCTGAAGGCTTGAGGAATACTCAAGCCATCCATAATCTCTTCCCTATCACTGTTCTTAACTGTGTAGGCCCATATTCTGTCTCCTTTTTTGAGGAGTTCAGTTCTCTGTTTTTTCAGTTCTTCTGTTCCATTTTGCACAAGAACCCATGGCTGGCATTTTGTTGTCAGATAGTGCAGGTGTGAGTAATATTTTCACCTTGTTTTATTCTTGTTACTGTTTATGGAGTCTCCACATAGTATATCTGTAATATCTTTATGCCCCAATTGAAAAATCTTTCCAAGTGAGAGTGTATTCGTGAGAATACTCACATAATCCATCCTCACCTCACTGTTCCTAGTTAAATCTTACTCTGCTATAGAAAACTATTCAGAAATATTTTTCCTTTTGTTGACTGAACTCTGATATGATAGTGAGCTGATTGTTTACTAGAGATTATTTAAGTAGTGAATATAAAGTTAAACATGTTCTGTCTGCTATTAGCATTTATATGTTATGAGGAGAAAATGTACTGAATGAGATGTTCCATGGTAGATGGGGGAGTGTTACAGTTTTGTTATCCTGGCACAAATAACCTGCCAGCTTTCGTGATTTGAAATGTGACATTGGTGAATCCTTGCACACTTCTCTAGATGATTTTGGTTTAGAATTTAATGAACTATTATGCATATGATGGGCAATGAAGGAAATGGGTTCTAGAATAAAACAAAATGTAAAACTATGTAGGAGAAGATGGGGGATTTGGAAGAAGGTGAATTATCCAAGATGGTAACAGCTCAAAGAGAAAAGTTGAGGAACTAAACTTTAGCATTCTTTTTTTTGCCTTGTTACTTAAGGGTCCAGTAAACCTGAGCACTCCTGCCTTGATATGCACGAGTAGACACGTACAAAACATTACAAAACATCCTCATGCCTCGGGGAGAATGCAGTTCAAGTATTTCTGTCAATGCTGCCGTGATCTTTGCCTGGGCTCCACGACTCCTTTGAAGGGCAGCAGCTTCCCAGCCTGCTCGTGTGCCAGCTCTGCCTGCCATGCCTTCTGTCCCTTCTTATGCCTTCTGTCCCTTCTTATGCCATCTCGTAGGAGCTGTGGCCAGTCAGCACGCTGGGGCTTCAGAGGAGGCACAGTAATTGTGCCAACAGTGTTTGTGAACTTGTGCGTGCTGCTGCTTCCTTGACTTGAAGTATTTTTTGTCTGGAGTGTCATGATGTGTCTTCTGGTGGTTCTGGAGTTTTTCCATGGACTGTACAGTTGTTTTTCTTTGTTCATCTTCTCGTTGCTATGCAATGCCCCAAGGCAGACATTCTCGACCTTCTAGCAACTGGGTTGATGATTTTTATGGCTCTTTTAAAGTGTTGCTAATAGATTCATAAATACAGCAATTGCAAGCAGTTGCTTTATAACAAATGCATTCAAAGCAGTTGATTTAGAGTTTCAAGGTAAAGTGGTCCCTTTTACTGAAACTGCATATTACAGTTCAGTGCAGATTTTGTGTTCTTTTGGAGGGAAAGATACCACACTGCATATAATGCATCTTAGCAGCTGCCCTTTTCAAGGCCAGGTTTGGGTCTGGTTGCTTTGGCTTAGTTCTGGAACATGAGGATTGCTGTGCTTTAGTAGTCAGAGTAATGTTTGGTAAGACTCAAGCTGCAGCATTGTTGTGTTACCAGAATGTCCTTTTTATAGTATTAATAAAGAATTGGACTTGATGGTTTGGTTTTAATTATTTATTCCCATTCATATGGAAGATGTCAGCTGTGTAGAATAGTGTAACACAAAATATTTTAAGTTATTAGTTAAGTTTAAAACAGCCCTGCTGTAGTATTCACAAAAGTGGATCCATTCTGATTGTTAAGTGCTTTGTCCCCACTCAAACTATTTTCATGCTGTTTCTTTCCCTTGGTTTCTGACCTTTAGGTCTGCACTTGGGTGGTGTATAAAGTCTGAGCCTTTTGTACAGTCTTGATGATGTTTGTGTTGCAATTTAAGCAGGCTCTAAATCAATACAATTCCCAAAACAATAAAAATGCAAACTACTTTTGAAGATATAAAGCCCATCTTCAGTTTGTCAGGCAGAGATGTTTGAAATGATTGGAGAAAATTCTGCAGGAGCACTGGAAATATCATAATTATCCAAGTAGTGCTGTGAAGGGCTTAGCATTCATTATTACAAGATGAAAGCTCTGGTAGGTTGAAATAGTCAGTTGTAACCATAATTTTTTTTTCTTGTTGCAGTTCCCACCCGCTCATTCACCCATGCACTTCAACCTCGGAATGATTTCCTATCCTGAGTTCATGGGAATTAGGAACAAGGGTAGCTGTTGTCACAGCCATTGTAAAAGCCTTAAAAACAAAAAAAGGCAAGGGGAAGGCTGGGGAGGGCAAAGGAACAAGGAACAGTTGTATTGATTTCTTGTTCTTCTGATCTTAAGGCAAATATTAAAAGTACTTAAGTTAGAATGCTGGAATTTTACATGATTTCTAGCTTTTATCATCTTTCAAAATGTGCTTTTTTTGGCATATGACTTTCTGGTAGTTCAGCTTTAAATTTTGTTTTTCTTTATGTTTAATTTTCTCAACATTTAAGTCAGTTGCACTTTTCTATTTTGGTATTCAGAGTATTTCAGTTACCTCAAATGAAACAAGAAAATTCTGAATGTAATTAGTGGAAGACCCAATGTTCATCAAAAGCTTCCTTGAAAACTAATTTAAATCCATGAAATACTGGTTGCTTCAATCAAAGATTGTGGGTTCATAACAAGAATGCTTTGAAAAATAAAAATAATCCCTATGTGTAATAGGTATCTTCAGCCTAAAATTTAGGAGCTTTTCCACGAAGAGATCTAGGAATCAGATCTCCTGTGCTTGAAATTACACGTTCAAGTTATGTGGATCTGAATTGGGAATGAATGATGATATATTGCAGGTTTTAAATTGCCTCTTTCTAACATTGAGGGATTCAAGAATTTCTTTAGACCTTGGATAAACCTGTCTCTCGTGGTGATCAGTGTTTTCACTTTTATCAAATTTTGGACTTGGAAAGAAAAATGGTGGGAAGCAGGTGGGGACTGAGGCTTGTGGGTGTTTTTATAGGGTACGTGGTTGGCTCTTGTTGGGGTTGCTCTGAGTGTGCAGCTGTGTTTCTTTGGCTGTATCAGATTCTTGCTTCACTGCTTAGATTATCATTTTTAATTGAGGCAAATGTCATGCCTGTGTTGCTGCAAGCTTAATTTTCTTAGTATTTTTTAAATGCAGTGATAACAGCCTTAGACTTGCACTGTCACATTCTTCCCTGGTTTTTATGACCTGATGGTAGCCTATAATAGCTTAAATTCCCAAGGTCTTAATTTCAAAAGAGCTGTGGCATTCAGCGCTTACTTTGACTCGTGTTTTGTTTGTCTTTCTGGACATTTGTACACATGCTGACAATTTTAAATGGAAACTATTTGTGAAAATGATCCTTAATCTTTTTATGCTGTGGCAATACTGACTGTGAGTTCTCCTCCAGGTGCCCAGATTATCGATTTAATGATGCTTGTGATCGATGTGACAAAAGGGATGCAGACACAGTCAGCAGAGTGCTTGGTAATTGGGCAAATTGCCTGCCAGAAGATGGTGGTAGTTCTGAACAAAATAGATCTCCTTCCAGAGGGGAAGAGACAGAGTGCCATTGAGAAGATGACTAAGAAAATGCAGAAGACCTTGGAAAATACCAAGTAAGTGAACAGTAATACTAACAGGTAACTTGTAACAAAATGTTTGGCAAAAGTACCAACATTTCCCTTCCAGTGTGCTTCTAACATACTGGCACATCTAGCAAAAATGATGAGAAGAGAGTGAAAAGATTAATGGAAACTCAGGTGCAGTTCAAAATTCACATCTGCAAGTATCGTGTGTAGAGAAATATCTTCCTGTAATTAAGCTTTTTGATTTAAAGAGCTGCTTGGAGTTCGGATAGGATAATACAAAGCCAGAACATCCAGGTGAAGAACTGTTGGGCGTGTTGGTGTGTTTGTTGTGGGGGTGGGTGTTTTCTGTGTGGGGGGGTTTGGTGGTGGTGGGGATTTGTTTTGTTTTTGTTTGTTCATGGTGGGTTTTTTGTTAGTTTGTGTTTTTTTTTTACTTTATGAGCTTGCAACTTCTGTTATGATCTTCAAGTCTGTTTCACTCCACAGAAAAATAAAGTGTTAGGAATTTTCCTTAACTGAGGGTGACAAATGTTCCCCAACTAGGGAAAGCAGAATGATGGAAGTTATATAATGACATGTGGCTCTGGCTGGCACAGTGTTTGTCAGCCCTGTTTAGGTACATTAGTTGAGGTACATAATGAGTGAAATGCAGGGAAATTCATGAGTGGAAATGTGTCTGTTTTGAAGAGGGAAGTTAAAATATACACACAATATTTTTTTAGTGGTTACAGAAACTGCAGCACATCTTTGCTTTGCTATGGGATATAAGGGGGCATAACTGTTGTGTCATATTTTGAGTTGGAGAATCTAAGGCACAGGATTCAGAGTACAGAGGAGAGAGAACCAAACTTCAGTTTTTGCATGTGCAGTCTGTGCTTGATGGTGCTTTGACAGCACTGCTGACCTGGGTGTGACTGCAAAGTGCTTGTCCTGTTTTATCCTGGGCATGTGGAGTTTCTCAACAGCCTTTTTCCCACCTGACTTTGAATTTCCAAATGTGTGGTTTTTAAATGCTTTTCTGTTTCTAAACTACTCTTATTAGTAGGATATATGCTGATGCTATTTGACAATTGCCTCTAAGCCCAAATACATGGCAATGAGGTTCTTTTGGTTTTTTTAAATGGTTTACTTGTTGATATATTTTCACTACACACACAGGTGTGTATGTGCAATTCCATAGCAATAAGCAAAGCTGCAGGCTGTTGCAATTGTAGGGTAGAGGTTGCCACCAATGCTGGGGAAATTATTGTAGTGTTGTCAGGAAATTGTATGGAAGGCAATAAAAAAGAAAAAGACAGAGGAAAGTAACTGTTGTATATTTGAATAGTTTGATACTTGTAAATTTCCCTAATCAAAACTTGGTTTTCTGTTAATTGATACCAAAACTAAAAGCAAACTGTCTCTATGAATGGAATTTCTATTTTTTTAAAAACTTTTTTTGCACATGTCAGCTTCTCCCTTTGTCCAGCAGGATCTAAATTCTGCTGAGAGAAATTGTGTGTGATGGAGTGAGAGTTTCAGTAGGGCTGGATCATGTTTAGAAGTGCCTCCAAATGCAGTATACAATTACTCCAGTTGGTTCTGGCATATGGGAAGAGGAGCAAAACATCTGGTTCAGCATAAATTTCTGTTTATTGCAATACAGTGCTCTGAAATACTTGTATGAAAATAAATTTCCAAAAGTTTTCTGGTTAATCACAGGAATTTTCAGTGCACATTTTTGTTACCCTTTGTCCCTAGATGCCTCAGGCTTACAGCATGTAAACAAAGAAAATACCTTATGTGCCTGATTACAGCTGGGTCACTGAGTGAACTCCCTTTATAGAACTTAACTTTTCTTCTTTAGCAAGGCTCTGTCTCCTCCCTCCAGTTTGCTCCCTTTTGAGAGAAAATCAGTGAGGGGTGGGTATCAAGAGGATGACCACAATAATAAATTTTGGTCTCATTCTGTTGCAAGAATTAAGTACCTATGAGAACCAGTCACTTTTTGGTGTAATTACTGATTATTATTCAATTACTTTAATATATATTTTATGTGGTTAATCCTGATTTTTGCAAAAATGCAATAACCAACGCTAGGTTGTATTTTAGGGAGCAAAAGTTAAGTCTGCTGACTGAACTTGTAAAAAAAAAAAGAAAAATCTTCTGTAAGTTAAGGACTTGAAGAATAAAACTGATTGTAGGATAAAAGGTAAACTGAGGTCAGCTGGCTGTGCTGCTCCTCTCTGAACCTTTGCATGTTTGAGATTTGTGAATTTTGCAGGCTTTGATTTCAGTAGATTCAAATCTTTCTGTTGTCTACAGATCTTGCAGACTCAGGTAGTCATCATGTGGTATCTTGCATTTGGCTCCTGTTTTGAAGGTTATGACTTTACAGTTAGGATTATAATTGTTTTAATGAAAGTTAAAAATGTGCTAGTCTCCAGGTAAAATGATTTTGGATGCAAACCACTGCGTTAAGACTGGGTAACAACCGACCTTTGCTTCTGAAATAAACTGAATCTTGCATTTGGCTGTTACAGCATTGAATCAGTAGCTAATGTGGAACAGGACTGAAGCTTTCATAGTGAAGTCCAGTAGTACTGATCTGCTGGTAATTCAAGAAGAAATTGTCAATTAGTCACACTGGGGGAAGAGCAGATAAATTGGAATTTGAGGGAGTTTCCTAGCCTTCAGATGAGCCTGGAAGTTCTTTATATTGACACATATATATAGATCTGTGGTCTAACGGTGAAAGTCTTTCTCTCTTTCAGGTTCTCTGGATGTCCTATTGTTGCTGTTGCAGCAAAGCCTGGTGGACCAGAAGCCCCAGAGTCTGAGAATCCACTGGGTGTTTCTGAATTAATTGAGGTACTCACTGAAGAACATAATAATAACATGACAGTATCCATTCTCAGATGTTCAAAACCCTTAGTTACATGGCATGAAGTTTATACTGTGAAGGGCAGGACACCTAAAATAACTGAGAGCAGTTTGTAGCTTGCAACAGACTTGTTACCCTTTCTGTAATTAGCTTAGAGAAAGGAACATCTTTGCCCTGGAGGGATGCCACTCTTACTTCAGACAGCAGAAAACAGTCCCAAAACAAAGGCATCATTCTTTGAAGACTTGTCAAATTCTGATTTGGATGCTGCCAGGTTTAAAGTACTTGTAAACTGCTGAAGTTAAGATGCAGCATCAGTCATCAGAACATCTTGGGATGTCTGGCCCTGGGCACCCAGGCTTGTACAAAGGCAGGATATTCCCCAGGGCTGCTGAGCCCTGAGTGCTGTGTCACTGCCAGGCTCGGGTGGCTCAGGATGGGCACGGGGATGGGAGGTAGCATGGCCTTGGACTAGGCTTAGCCAGGACCCATCTGCCCAGGACCCATAAGGCAGAGATGGTTTCTAGAGATGAGGAGCTATGCAAATGCTTACTTCTGCCTTCAGCTGGCTCCTGTTTGACTTACTGGGATGTTCCCCAGGGTTAAATCTTTGAAGGAAACACCCATTGCTGCTGTTCTGTCGACTAAGAGCTAGTTTTAGACGAGCTGACAAATGCTGTGTGAGCCCTGCCATTGAACTTCAAGCTATTATCCCTTCTGTCCTTCCAAAGAGTCTGTGTTGTTCTGCCATTACAACCTGGGCTCGAGCTGCAGTTTTTGACCTTAAAAACAGAAGTTAGAGGCAGTACCAAGTGTATATGCAGGTGGTATAACAGAGAGATCAGAAGTGATGTGAGACAGGAGTGAACCACTTTCTTTGAAGCACTGTTGAGTACATGACTGCCTTTGTATGATTAAAATCTTTTGTCTGATGATTTATTTTAAGAAACAGAGTATTTGTCAGCAAAAGAAAAATACTAAATTCAGGGAATTTCTCTAGAAAGTGGTACTTACGTAGTTTTTCTTAGTGGATTGATCCTTCAAGAAGTGCTAACAGAAATCTGAAGGGGGAGTTGACTTTGAAAACTTAGCCCAGTATTATAGTTTTTCTGGGAGGAAGGCAGAGATGGGCTTTATGGGGCACTAATATCTGTACATAAGTTCATTTTCACAAAATCCAAAAAAGCTGAAGTAGCAAAATGCACTGTAAAATTGTACTTTTGAGAGAGGGGGGAAAAAGGAGGAGATGACACATGTTCAGTTATTTTTTTTTCCCTTTGCTTTGCTGCAGTGTTTATATTGAGTTTGGCAGCAACTTTATCGCCAGTGAGGTTTTGCTAACCAAGCTAAATGTGCAGCACCAAATCTTTCTAAGGCAGAAAATCGAACTGTTCCTGCTGCTAAGTGTGTGTCTCCTCTATGGCACACACAGTTAATTTGACATTGGTGAGTTCTAAGCTCATTGGGAGATGCCTGAAATCAGTAAAATTGCAAGCTTGTTCAATCAATCATCCGCTTGCCTGCCTTCTGCTGTGTTGCTGTCATGACTTTTCACCCAGGCATGGTGCTGCTTTTATCTTTTTTTTTCAGGTCTTGAAGTCTCAGGCTTACCTGCCATCAAGAGACCCCTCGGGACACTTCCTTATGGCAGTTGACCACTGTTTCTCTATCAAGGGTCAAGGCACAGTGATGACAGGGACTATTCTTTCTGGCTCTGTTAGCCTTGGTGACAATGTGGAGATTCCTGCCCTGAAGGTGAGTCTCTCATTTTCATTCCCCCTGGTTTTCCTGATAGAAAGAGACACTCAACAAAGAAGAGAGTGTTCTCTTCCAATCTGAAATTACTCAATTATTTTCAATTTCTATTTTTGTACTCTATTATTACCCAGCTTATAACAGGAAAAGGCATAGTGATTTTTAAATAAGGCAGTCTGTAAGGTTACCTGCTCAATAATTTAGCTGGATGAAGAGAAGACTGATCTAGATTAGCACGTTAGGCTTTCAAATTCAGAAAAGCAAGGTGGGCATGTTTCCAAGATGGGAAGAGCCCAAGGACTGAACAAGGTTTGAGGGAGATTACTTTCATTTGAGATATGCTGCAGTGAGAAGGTTTGCAAAAGCATCCAGGTAGGTAGGTTTCCAGAAATGTCTGAAAGCAAAGGAAATGACAAGAAGAGGGCATTGAAATGCTTGATGCACATTCTCTTTGTTTGCTGAGGCTTTAATTGGTGTCAGCATGTTCTGAGAGAACTGCTGGGATGCAGTAGGTGGCTTGCTGCCATTGGGCTCTTTAGAGAGCCTGTAGAAAGTCAAAGAGACCTTTCAATGGCCTTTGAACTGCCCAGTTGTTGTTACTATTTAATTTCCTTAAAATATATTCATCCTTTAAAAGAAAACAAAGTGACTTATCGTTTGAAACATGTGAAATCTCTTTTACAGATGCTGATTTGCACTGCTCTGATTTTCCCTTAGTATTAACTGACCAAAATGAATCAAGACTTGAGGAGCATTTTGCAGCTACCACTTAAAAGTGGACCCAGCTGATAACATTCTGTGGGCAGGCAAGTTTTGGCCTAACAAGCCTGGATGGGACTCTTTCAATGCTGTCAGTATTACCTACAAGTCATTTTACTCTAAGGACCTTACTATTTCATTGAGTGAACGTGCTGTTTTGTCATTTTTGACTGTGCTGTTTGGACAAGTGAAGGATTAATGAGGCATTCTGATTTCACCTGAAATATTTGGCTGATAGCTGGCAATTCATTTCTGGCCAGCCTCTTCAGTGATACCTGTGGCCATCTAGTTTATATTGCATTGTCCTTTGCCTGGAAGTGATTTGTATGATATGTGCTCTGTCATTTCTGCTTCCCCAGTGGAGTTCCTCACTGCCCATATTCTTATTTACAGCATGCAGCCCATTTTGGGAGCCATGCTTTCAATTACTGCAGGGAACATGCTTGCTGGGATTGTAGCTCTAGCTTCAACCTCTCCTGGTTTCCACTTGCCAGTGTTCTTTCCTTTTCTGTTGTGTCCTGTTCTCAGTCCTGGGCCTGCCTGTGCTCGGGGTCCAAAGAGGGACAAATAGGAGTGCAAGGAGTGTGAGATGGCTCCTGCCCAAACAGGGCCTTGCATAGCGAGTTCACTGCTTTCTTTTTGGCATAACACTGGCCAAACTTCCTGTCATTTTGTGCTCCAGGAGATGGGGGAGACAGGGCAGAGTAATTATTTCTTGCAAAGAAAGCATGCGTTACTAGATTATATCTGGAAATGACTATTCTGCTTTTCATGTACAGTCCAAGAATGTTTTGAAGAAATATGTTTAGGAGTAAGTCTGCTTTTTGAGAACCCATATGAAGGAGGAAATGACAAAAATACAGTGATTAATTTGTAAATGGGTGTTTAAAAGGACAGTGGAGAAGGCTTTAAGTGTGACTTTTTAGTGAGCTTTCTTCCCAGGTGATGGGGAGGGTAGTCACTGAAGTGACAGACAACTTAGCAGATAAACAGGTCATTTGCAATGAAAAGCCAGATCACTTGGCTCCTATGGCATTAACAACTTCCCTCAAAGCTTTAGTTATTTTTCCAGTTGCTGGTAATTAATTAAACCTTCCTCTGCTGTGTGTGAAATAGAAGATGTGTCCGTGCCTCTGAATGACAATAGCAGTGGGCAGAGTTTTGTATTTTGGCACTAGCAACTTGTGGACACTCACCTTCATGGTGCACAGGTATGGAAACCAAGGCACAGTAGAAGGAAGTGATGTTTTTAAGTTTGAGCTGTGTGTTGTACTTACCCCTGCCAGCATCATGCAGGGCTGGGTTAGGGTACCTATGAAAGGTCAAACCTTTCTCAGGCCTACGAGGTAACGGAGGAAGCACATTTCACAACACATTGTGGTTTATGACTCTCTCTGACCTTTTTTTGCCCTGACCCAATGGTAACTGAGATTGACAGCTGGTACCCGCTGGGCATTTAGGGACATTACAAACCAGCTGCTTTTTTTAAATTTGAAGAACCCTCTCACCAAATGAAGTGGCATCACCTTCCAGTTCTACTAATGGACTTCGACATCTTTGACCGCTTGAACCTGCACAAAGGAGGGACACAGCAATTAAAAATAAACAGTGACATTCTCAAACGCCCATGCTTGCTCTGATTGAGGCTGAGAGCACCAGCAGTGCATGGATTCCTTTATGCTTTGCCTATGTAAATTGCCATCTGGGGTTGATTATCCATATAGCAAAAAGAAAAATTATATATATGTGTTTGGCAAAAAGCTTTGACACAGCAAACAGTTCACTATCCAACTGAGTTAGTACAATTTGCTCCTTAGCACTTGAAATCCGCCTTGAAGAGCATGAACCTAGGATTTCTGCAGCAAAAACAGTGTTGGCAGAATTCTAAATGTCATTTAAGATTATTTCAGTGGTCTTTCAATCTGTATAGTCTTTGAGTTTATAAACTGCAACAACCTGTGACACTTGTATTTCTGCTTTATAAAAGTTATTGGAGTTTGAATAATAAGGGTTTTTTGCAATTTAGTTTCATTTTGTTTTACTGATAGGTTTTTATTTTACTGATATCTAAAGTATATGTTGTTTAGAGATTTTAGTTTAAGTGAGGATGAATGTCAAACTCCAGTGCTGCTGGGTCTTTTCATAGCACACTTTAACTGAAAAAGGAAAGTGTTTCCTTTTCAGTGGGGGAAGGTATCTTTTGCCTTCCTTATCCAGGTGAGGGGGGAAATCAGAGTTCATGATTCTATCTTTAGATTTCACAGTTGCAAGCACATTAGAAATATTGGAAGATTGGGTGAAACAAAGACATACTAACATATCATCTAAAGGTGTTTTAGGGCACAGAAAATGTTTCAGGTTGGTTTATAAGAATCACTCCCTCTGTCTTAAGAGCTGTGAAAGATCGTAGAAGAGGTCAAGTGTGAATTGGGTGAGGAGGCAGAGGTGGGTGCACACAGCTCATGGGTCTGGTCATCCTGAAAGCATCCCCTTGGCATTGCCTTTCCTGTGATCAGGGCTGTGGGTTCAAGAGCCAGAGCACATGTGTGGCAGCCAAGTATGAAGACCACTGCTGGGAACTGTAAGAAGTAGGAACTTCTATCCTTGTCTTATAGTCAGGTTCCCATCTGTCCTGTTTAATGAATTGCTGACAAATGCTGGAGCAGGTTGATGCAAGGTGAGTGGCTGGTGGAGGTTAATAAATGACTTGGAACTGCTGCAAAGTCCAGTGTGCTGCCATTTGTACTCTGTGTGTGTCAGAAGTTGTGAGAGTCTTGAAGGCTGAGTAGCTGTGTTCCTGCTGAGTGGATACATTCCTGTTTTTCTCTAGGGAATCATGTGGGGATTCTCACTCTGTGCTGAATCTGAATAACGTATCTGGTGTTGTATGGTACAAAGTTGTTTCTCATGTAATAAATCTTATTAAAAGGAAAGAGAAATATTCTTACCAGCTCCAACCTTGACCATTCTGGAGGCTGGCAGTAGCCAATTGTCATTATTAGTGTGGAGAATCTCAGTCTCAAAAGCTGCAAGCACATTTATGAAATGCTCCCCTTGTGTTTGGAAAGTAGTCATATGGATTGTTTCAGTACTCAGGTGAACTTTCAAAAGGTCGTGTGAGACTCAGATATGAAGAATGTGAGAAACTTGCTTCTGTTTATCTAGTCAAGTCTCCTAGTAAATGAGAGTGTTAGTTTAAAGCAGTAGTGGGTCTGTCTTGGCAAGAGCCTATTGACTGTCAAATTATCCCGACTTTATGAACTTTAATGAAACATCATTTTGGAAGTGTGATACTGAGAAGCTTCATGGTTTCATACACTTTCACCATATGAAAATAGATGTTTTCTTCTAAGCTTTTTTTGTTGGCTAGATAACCTTGGTCTGTGTTTTGGCAAATGTTCTGTAGCTTTTATGGCTCATACAACAAAAAAATTCTCCACTGTCTGATAGAATAATTCAAATAGTCTTGCAAATACTGTTTCCTTCAAACCATTGTAGTTATTAAAATTGTGACAGAGATCTGCTTTTGTCCATATGAGTACTTCAGTCTATCTGACATCCCAGGATCTCTGATTAGTGACCTTTAGTATGTATATACATGTAGTAAGAAGTAATTTTAGTTTATTTAAGGACTTTTTCATGATCAGAGTTGCACAGTTAAGCCTTGTCAGAGGACATTTAAATCTCAGAAAATGAACTTGGATCAAACCCCACTGAATTTGGATCACAAAGACATTTGTGTGTGGACTTCCATGGTACAACCTTAAAGATGTTTTTGCTTTTACCATTTTGAACACTTTAGACCTCCTAATATGCCCCTTCCAAACTGCAGTCAATGTTGACTGCTGTTTGCACTGCCAATAGAGAGAACCCTTGCTGTATATTCTGAGAGGATGTCTGAATACTGTTTCTACATCTGTTTTTTCCTGTGCTGCTTGGGTTTTTCTTGCCCAATACCAATATAAACAGCCTTTAAAATGCAACAGTTCCTCTGCTGGGAAGGGAGTTTTGCTTGCCTTGAACATTCTTGTCATTGGAATGCTGTGAAGAAGGGCAGTTCAGAGAATTGGGTCGGGGGACAATCACCTAAATGTAGCTGCTAAAATTGTGAAAAGGCAGTTCATGGTGCATATTAAAAGATGTGGGTGCAAAAATGCAAGAATCTTAAATCCTAAAGCAATAAATTAAATGTAAAAGCATAATGTTATACATGCGGTTTAATTCAGTACAAGAATTAAACTGGTTTTTTATTTGTCTGCTGCTTCTAAAGCATGGGTTATATTTTTTTGGAGATTTTCTTCTTTCCTAGAAAACATTAGTGTGAATCCTACTGGTTTTGCATCTGCTGTGGCATTACTTAAAAGCAAAATATGCAGGATTTGGCTTATACTGGAAAGTACTCTTGCTTTCAGCATTTAGGATATTATCAGTTGTTTTGGAAGAACTAAAGTGCTCTGCACAGTTCTTTGTGGTTAAGTGAAGGATTAAAGACCTGATCCTGTGCCTTTGGAATGAAATTTAGATCTGGCAGTAAAAACTTCTCAAATCTTTTTGGCTCGATCTCTTAAGAGAATAAGAGTAGCAGATGCTGAGCTCTTTCTGAGGATCAGTTCCCTCATTTTCAAGTATGGTTTTGTAACTTTTTACTGTGTGGTTTTTTGGTTTTGTTTTTTATTTCTGTTTTAGTTCACATTTTACAAAAACCAAACCAACACCAAGCCCTCAAGAAAAAAAAAAAAGGCCAACAAAACCTCAAGACTGTGAAGCACAAAACCCATTTTAAGTTTGTATTTAAAACCATACAAAATTGTAGTTAACTTTAGACTTACAAAAAAAATACTCAGGAATAAAAATGTTCAGGAAGAGATTTGTATGTTGGTGTTCATTCACTACCTGTTAGTGAAGTACAATATTTACTTCATATCACTTGCAATTTTTTATTGAGTACCATGTAGGTACAGTAAAGTGAGGGAGCAAGATAAAGGACTTTGTGCATTAAGGTTTGTTTTATTTAGGACCAGGGATAATACCTAATAGAAAGGGATCTTGATATATATCATGGGGCTTTTAATTTTTTTTTACTTGGTCTGAGCAGAAGGGAAGGAAGCCAGGGGAGAGCAGCCAACCTGAGCAGTGCTAATCCAAACCATACACTGTATTTTTGGAGCTTGTGTGTCTAATGTGATCTCTGTAGGCAGAAAAGTGGCCTAGTCAGTGCTGGCCAATTAACTCTTGAAATACTGAAATTCATCTGCAGCTTTTCTTGGAGGTCTAGGTGTACCCTGTGCTCCCTGTCAGATAGAGGCAGTTGGGGTACAAGATTGGGTACTTTTTGTCAGCCATTAGAAGGCAAAGAATATGAGTTTCTTCCTACAGTGAATCTGAAAAGGAAGAGAATTGTAACTTCTGCATTGCTTCTATCCATTTAAATCATCTTGAAATGACTGTTGGGATCAAGGCTCCACGTGGATGTGCAGCATTACTGGAAACAACATTGCTCTCCAAGGTAGACCTAACTTTTGCAGCATTTCCATGGCACTGCTTGCTTGTGCAGGGTTATCTGCAATGCTGACTGGTACTGGTTAATGTGTGAAATTAACGTGGAGTGTGTATTTTGTGCCATTGCCATGCAGATAATTTTGCCTTAATAGTTAGCTAGTTCAGAGAGCTGTTGCTGCCTAAGAACTGGTACTCTCTTCAGTGGGGTTTGAAGTGAAAAAATAATGCAAGATAATCTCGACTCTAAATAGAAGAAAATTCCATGTGATATGAACGTCATACTTTTATTTGATACAATGACCGATTTTCTTAGATAAGTTACATTTTTTCTGTCAAGATTTCAGTAAACATTTTGTCCCATGAGAACTCTTAGAAAAGTTAAAGAAAGTTGTGACAGAAATACGAGGTGGGAAAGAAACTGAGCTGGAGAAGGAACCATTGTACTGACAGGAAAATGATACAGGCAGAGTTGTTCTGAGGTTGGTCTTGGCACTGAAGTGTGATAGTTCCACCAGTGACTACATGTGCTGCCCCATGTTTGTAGGCATTTTCCCCATTAATTTGCCACATCAGTGTCCTCCCCAGACTCCTGGAGACTGCTGGCAGATGTGATGTCCATGTGTAGTCTCTCATGCTCAGTATTCTGTAGCTCTTTTGGAATTAACCAACATACTGGGTTGCAGGATCTGATGGTAAAGCCTCCAAATCCCAGTGCACCCCAAATGGAAAAATGGATGATGTTCTTGTATGCTGCATTAGTGAGCAATTTGCCTCTGGTATAGCAACACAAGAGGATAAACAAATATGCAGGTTTGTTACTCCAAAACAAGGTTGAAAAGAAAACTAAACATCTAATGAGCTGTTAAGATTACTCCTGACATGTAGACTTTTCTAAATTGTCTCAACTTCCTTTTTCTGCTCACTCTTCTTTTTCTCCTGCCTATCCTTTTTTTGTCCATTTCTAGCATCTTTTCCAGTCTGAGAGTTTGCTCTTCAAAGTGATTGATCTTTTCTACTTATACCATAGACTGAAGAAACTTTTTTCTTCCTCCATTTTCTCATCACTGTTCCAGTTTTAAGCCATGACTGGGATGCAGCTGAACAAAAAGGCACATGTTATCCTGGGACTTAGTAGGTAACATCTTTCCTGTTGAACCATTGCAGCTCCAGAGATCAAGTGCTGTGTTCTTGGCTTTGTGTACCCTGGGGTTGAAGATCAGTTTGAAACTAAGTTAATGGACATTGCTGTAGTAATCACAAGTTTCATCCAAATGCCTCTTCGTTTGCCTTTATGGTAACTCCTTAAAGCAAAGGATGGCTGGATTGTGTTTGCATAACTTGTTTGCTTAAGCATTGCTGCTGCCAGGTCATTAACTTTATTTTTATTTCTTTTAATTGATCAAGTAGAATTGTTCTCAGTGTGGTTCAGTTGAAAGCAGACCCACATGCACGTACACAAACTGAGCAGGAATCTTAGTGGGATGCTTGAATAGTAATTGGGAAGGTAACCTCCTGTATGGTACACAAGCATGGAATTCCTGCTGGGAATGTAATGTTATGAGAAGGCTTAGTTAGGGCAGAGAGGAACTCTCATGTTCTAAATATTTAAATTCAAGTGCTGGAGGCCTTGGCAAAATTTCAGTAACCAGAATGAAGGAAGGGAATGTCACTTTTCTTCTTCCTCGGCCATCCATACACAGTACAGTTGCTCCTTTGATGAGGCTTGCAGAAGCAGAACAGCTCAGCAAGTGCCATTAACTAAGCTGTGGTCTGTATGTTTTAAAGTTCTGCTCAGTTCTGGCCACTGGCAAAGAAAGGATCTGAATATTGAAAACATTGCTTAACCAATGCTGCTGAAAATAAATTTGACCAAGAGACAGAAGAAAGGGGATTAGTGTGTAAGTGCCCAGATATCTCTATTTACTCTATTACCAGAGTACTTTCTTGAAGTATTGCTATAACACCATAGCAATTCCTGTGGATTTCATGCCTTGTACTGTGTATTTCTGAGATGACTTCACTTAGAGAACTCTCTACATTTTATTCTTTGATACTGCTATGGAAATCACATGAGAATTTACTTCACCCTTTAAATGTTTATTCAGCTCATCACCTGAATCTGTCAACATATGCCTGTAACAATAACAGGTATTGTTGAAACTAAATGTAAGATGCATCTCTTCACTAAAATATTCCCATAACTTCATGTTATAATAGCTGGTGCAGCTTGAATTGGAAAAGTTAATACTAGAGAGAGCCAATATTTACAGCATCAGCTGGAATGATATAATTAGTTTAGCTGCCCAGATAGTACTGTGATGGACATGATACGAATGCCTAGATACAGATTTTCATTTGCAAATGTCTGAAATGAAAGCTACAAACTCCCAGGCTCTTCATGGGAGTAAAGATTAGCTTCAAAGCATATGACATAAAATTGGCTTCTTTTTCTTTCTCCTCTAATGAATAAATAATCAAGAATAAACATTTCACACTTCAGAAGTAACAAGGAAAGGTCAAATAGCCTTTTAAAGAGTCTTTGTAGCTAATAAATTTTTAAATACTAAAATTGTAGATTTAAAAACTGTCAGGTCTTTGTGGAAGTTAGATTTAGTAGTTGAGCTGTTTCTCTCTAGGCAACCTGTATTTAAGATATGTTCTCTCAATACATGTGTATAGGGTGTGTAAGGCATTCTGCAAAAGAATGGCAGAGGTGGCTGCAATCCTTGTGCAGCTTGGGTGGCAGGAATCAGCTATGAGAACAGATGAACTCCTTGGAATAGATTACCCTGGTGTATATACACACCTGTCAAGGTTTTTTCTTCAACAGAAAGGGGATAGAGGTATGGAAAACAATTCAGAAATTTATTTGTCATGTAAGTTTTGTGTGGGCCTTGAAAATGTCTAGAAGTTTTTCTGCTCTTTCTTGGTATTCATCTAACTTACCTGCTTTTGTTTTCTTCATTTCAATTACTGTGTTCTAGTTGCTTTTCCTTAATAATATATTAATTATATAATGAATTTCAGTAGACTGGTTTGTTAAGAATCCCTAGAGGAGGTTTTTGTCTGATGTGCAACACCTACTACATTGGACTGCAAAAAGTCAAATGGTGGCTTAGGGAAAAAATATGTACTGTTATGAATCAGTTCATTTTTGAAATATGGGTATTATTCATGTAATATTTTCTTGCCCAGCTGAAGACATTGATCCTGCTTGTGGAGATTAGCTGACAACAATTTCAAGTCTTGAGGGAATGAGGAATATGCAGGTATGCCACAAACTCTCAAAATAAAACCACAGAAAAGAAGGGAAGCCTGAAAATACGTATTTTTTTCTAAAGGATTGGAATAAATGCTCAATAAGACTAAAACAAATGTCCAGTTTGGCCTTGAGACAGCACAGAGCAACACCAGTTGGTTTTGTCTAAATGCAAATCTTTGTAAAATAAAGTAAAATAAAACAAAAAAATCCCACTGTAAACTATTTTGCATTCAGTTTTAGGAGAAAGTTGGAGTAAAGTGGTGATTGAACAAGAATAATGTTTTGTACAACATGTGTTTCTGTTTCAAATTTTCCTTTTTTGTTGTTGACATGATGCTCCTGTTTGAGGAAAAGTAGTTGTGTGTTCAAAGAGAATAAAGGTGGCAAGGACCCTCATATTAATGCTTCTTTCCAGTCTTGTCAAAGGCTGCTGGATTGTTTGGGCTCTAGAGAAGGTTATTAGATATCTTCACCCCAGGGTAGCTCTTTAATCTCTTGTGGGTGGAGGTGGAGAAAGTTCTCCAATATCAGGATACAGAGCGAGGCCCCAACTTGTTCTGAGCCCTCTGGTGAGTCTGAGATGTTACATAAGATTGAAGTGCAGCATAATTTATTCTGGTGTGCTAATATTTTTCGGGCATGTATTTCCCTAAATAGTGGGAAAATGGTGGAAAATTCCTGGGTTGTTAGAAACCAGTGTCTGCTTTCCTTTCTCGCAGAAAGCGCTAACAAGTTAGTCAGAAGTTCTAAAATACAATTGTGGTCAAACACTATTTTGTAGCACGAATTTTTTGTTTTCAGGTCTTTCCTTTTACTTTGCTTTGTTTTCATCTTCACTTTTCCTGCCTACTCACCCTTTCTGTGGAGGTTGTTGAACTTCCATTTTCAGATCCGCTCCCCAGATGTGTGACCCGTGCAGGCAGCACATCCCTGGCTGTCAGAGCTGAGATCACAGGCTCTGGCTGCACTTCTGGAGAGGTCCTTGGAGATTTTAAAGGCTTTGGAGCAGGGGGGAATTTTTTGAGATTGAGATTTACTATTAGGAATAGAGAGAATGGTGTTAATAAGAGTAAGGAGAGCATGATTAGGGGAGGCAATTGTGGCCTCAGTAGCCTCTACCTCTGTAAAACATATATATGCTGAACTGATTTGGGGGATTACTAGAAACATTGAGGTGTTTTTTCTTAATTTTTAAAGGGATGTTTTTGGCAGGAAACAAAGCAGTATTTTTAAAAAATGACATTAATTCTCTAGTAAAAACACACAAATGAGAATGTGAAGGTAAGGGTTCTGTTACTGGGTTTGGGGGGGTTTTGTGGTGTTTGGTTTTTTTATTTGTGGTTTTTTGTTTTTTTTTTAATTTTCAGGAGGATGGGGTTTTGGGTTTTTTTTTGTTTGTTTCGTTTATTTAAGTAAGGGTGGTTCTAATTCTTGTCTGAGGGTTGCATGTATTCAATATTGGCAAGGTGCTTTGAAGGTGCATATATGGGGAGAGAGAGGCAAAGTTTTTACGTCAGATTTAAACAGAGTAGGGGAGAAAGAAAAGTTAATGCTCAGGCATAGTTTTGTGGTTATAGTGTGACTCACAAGAAAGACTTAGTCCATCTGACATGTACATTACAAACAGTTGTAAAAACATGCCATTAGCTATGCAGAATGAGGAGTGGGCTGAGTTAATGTTATTTTGAATCCGTAACGTTCACGTTTTCTGGCACAGTGAGTGTAACGCCACAAATCAAACGTTGCATTATTGCTTTTTCTTTTACATTACTTTGTTGTCCCTGATGGACAACGTCCCTTCTGATCTGCTCAGAAGTGAAGTTTTAATCCTACCTTTCATTTGTTCCATGTCATCTAGTGATGCTGACACCAACCAAGGCTTTTTATTTGAGTCAGGATTTAGATACACTTGCACAGAGAATGCATTGATGTGATTTAAATTTTTATAGTTATGTGCAGTGCTTTACAATACACATGCTGATTTTCTTGCTGTTTCCCTACACATGAAGAATCAAATTTTCAGGTTAGATTTATGTTGAAATGTGATTATATTTTAAGTTTTCATTAATGTCTCCCTCAATCTCAATTGGGTGGTGATAATTTTCCCCATTGTGAATATTTGCATAAATACAGTTTTAAACCTATTAGAGTCATACCTATATCTGAGCATGGCCATGTAGAAATGAGTCTTGTCTCTTCCTGATGTTTTGTAGATCATTAACATTCATTGGTAATCTTTGTTCAGAATTTGGGTTCCTGTGTTTTAAGTTTTTGAAAGTTATTGATTTCTTAGGTTCAGTCTTGGATCTGAAGGAGACATTACAAACATTTAATTGTTTTAAAAGAAAGTTTTTAGAAACTACAATATCTGTGGCATGTGCTATATGTAAGAGGTTTTTTTATATTTTTATTTCAGAAGAATTGGGTTTTTTTTCTAGGAAACAATGAAGATGAGCCTTTTTTGTGATAAAGAGGGACTTTTAGGATCTGTTTCAAATTCTGCTTAATCTTAGCTTTAACATAGTTAAGATTTCGTTCTGTGTTTAAATCCCCTTGCCAACATAATTTATACCAGCTATTGTTTTTTACCTGTGTTTGTAAGTCAGATAATAAGACTCCAGTAGTTTGATATAGAAATTTTTTTTTATGTGAATAAAAAAGTCTTCTCCAAATGTAGCAATGGCAACATGTGGGATTTGGTTTGAGAGGCTGAATTTCTCTCTTACACTGCTAGTAAGAGGAAAGTACTTTTCAAAGTGCACAGAGATGGCACAGCAAGTCTTGAAAGTTGAGTGTGTTGGGCTTTTTGGTTTTTGTGGGGGTTTTTGGGGGCAGGGTGGTCATGAGAGTGTGGCTGTTAGATTTTTCTAATACAGATACTCAAAGTTCAAGTCACAAAGGAAAACAAATTCCCAGAGATGCTGATTATCCCAGTTACCACTCAAATGATTTGCAGCCAGGAGAGCTAAATGTTCATGTAAAGCAGACTGCTGTGATTTAATGATGGATTTAGTTGTTTAGTTGTAAAAAAGTGGCCAATGAAGTATTGTAAATGTCTTTTATTTTGGGACTAAGATTTTCCCCCATTATATTTAAAGAGCATATTAGATGCATTTCTCATATACAATTTTTCATGTGGCAATTCTACCTAGATCAAGTTTGTAGTGCTCTGATAATGATCAGAATTCTGCAATAATGAAAAATAAATCAGAGTTGGAACAGGCAAATATTTGTGCTTTTGAACCTGCAGGATTATTTTTTATCTTTTTTATTTCTTCATAAATAAAACAAGCTTTAGTTTCTTTGAAGCAGACATCTCTCTGCAAATGGGAGAAGCTGAAACCAGCACAGGCAGGTGTTGAGCAAATGTTTCCAATGAGCTCTCACAAGGGTTGTGTTATAGATTTTTGATTCTTTTTATTAGTCTGCTCAGAATCTCACTTCTCAGGTTTGTACTTAATTGCTGGTTGATTCTGTGGCATAAACATCCAGCTGTCTACCTGTTGTTTAAATCTGATTGCAGCCAGTCTTCCAAGCAAGACTTGTTTACCCCTTGTACATCCAAGGCTCACTCAGGTACCTTCTCCTCAGAGCTGGAATGTTGTTGCTTCAAGGTAGTTTTAACTGACAAATTTACAAGACCACACACTTGGGGTATTTAGTTGTACCTTTTGAACCACACTTACAAAAATGTAGGTGATTTACGTGTTCCAAAAGCATAAACGTTTTCAGCCTCGTCAATTATTTGTAATATTAAAAGTCAGCAGATGGAGCCAAAGGCTTGTAGAAAAATGACTTGTACTGAATGTATATTAAACCACAAAGCCTACTAAGTTTAACTAATAATGCTTATACTAAAATTTATAACAGCAAAGCTATTTATTTGCTGCTAAACCTCATACTAGCATCCCTTTTTTGTTCCCATTCTGTGCAGAATGAGAGCTCATCCCTTCATGTACTAGGAGTCTAATAAGACTAAAAATAGTGAAGTTTGAGTGGGAACCTGATTTTCTTTGTAGATGTACATCTGTGCAATGTTTTCTGTGGCAGCGTTCACTACTTTATCAGAAAAAATGCTGCTATATTTTGTCAATATTTTTCCTTCTCCTGTGAGTATGGTAATTGGAATCCACTATTGAGGGTTAGACTGGAATTCATTGCAACCTCATTGCCATTGTTGCATGGTTGGTAAGGTACTGGGGTTTCATGTTTTTCTTCTGAAACGACTGAAGTAAGCCTTTGCCTTAGATAACTTGTCAGACTTGATATTCTAATAGGCTAACCCTATACTTTTTGTTAAATATTAGCATCCTTTTGGGATTTTAAAAATTATTTTCTTGAAAATAAGGGGATGGGATGTTTTCTAAACAGTGTGCAATTTATCCCATTTTTATAAAATAAAAAAACCCCAAAGGCAATGTGGTACCTACCTTTTGTAGGAGATGGGAGAAAAAACTATCATAGTTTTAAAATATGATATCCAAATGGGAGGCAAAAAATTATGATGACTGAACAGAGAATATTTCAGTTCTGTTTTGCCTTCCAAGAGAGGCAGAAAAATGACAATGTTAGGTGACTAATGGCAGCTGTTTTGTCGAACTTTATGTAAAAATTTTTCTCCTCTAAATCTAATTTTTGAAGGAATATGAAATGTACATATGTTACACATAGAATCTAGAGCCAGTGGGATATAAATGTATGCTTAAGTATTGCATGTATATTTTCTTCTCATTTTTGTTTTACTGATTCTTGAAGCTCGGTCTCTTCAGTTTGAAGCAAGGATCTCCTTAGAGAGACTTGAGAAACTTGGCTTGCTGGCCAAGTTAAAAGCTTTTCTTATTTTTCTGTTTATCTTTGGCCTCATCTCTGTTTAAATTATCTTTCCTGCACTCCTGCTGTTGAAAGACAGTGATAAAACTTCCACCAGTTGTACCAACTTGCTGACTTAATTTCCTCTAAGGAACATTGGCTGTAGTAGCAAGAGTTTCTAACACTGACGTTTTTCTTTCGAATGATACGGTCAGTTTTTAGTTTCAGATTCACTCTGGACTTAGCCATAGGCTTTTCTAGTAGACATTTTGCTTCCTAAATGTGTTCAGTCCCTTCCAATGAAATTATATTTTTCTTTCAAGCCCCTTGCATTGTACTAAAATACTCATACAGGACTGGGACGGTGCATCCCAAATTATATCTTTATCCGGTCTCCAAGTAACTGAATCTTGCAGTCTCACTGTGATATGAGTATCTTCTATGTTTACATTTACTGTAGATGAACATAAATGCATCTTTTAATACAGAGAAAATAAACTGATAACATAGGAAGGCACAGTGCTTTTTGCTATACTGGAGCTATGGGAGCTAGTGACTAGGATGAAAAAAATCTGCAAATAAGGAAGCCTGATCATGAAAAAGTACTTCTAAAAAATCTGATGAAACTTTTAAAAATACATTGCCCCCCCCAAATAAAAAATCCAGGCACCCAACCCTAACTATCTAGTTTCTAGGAATGAAAAATTTTTGCGTTGCTGGATAGGCTAGATAAGCTTCTTCAGACTGGATTCAGTCATCTCAAAGAATTTTTTGTGGCCTGCACACTTTGGATTAAATGTAATTTCAACTTTAATTTAAAAAGAAAAGGTTCTAGCTTTCAGGACTTGGAAGGGAGTGACAGTTGCTGTTTTCCAGTCTTGAGTGCATACAGAGCATTTCACAGGTGAAATCTTCTCCCAGTCTTGGAATGTTAATTTTGAAGCCTAATTGTGGTACTTTGAAATGTCATTGGTCATTTTAGGGAAGGTAGTCTCAGCAGGTGTGATTGGGCAACTACAGTCCTGAGACCCAAAGGACAGGAAGTGACAGATTCTGTGAGGACAGAAATCGAGCAGAAGAGAGATACATAGTAAAAAAATAAAAAGGAAATGAAAAGCTGGGTTTTTGTATGCTGCAATACCACATAAAGAATTGTTCTTTACTCTGTGAAATACCTTTACATACCAGCATTAACAGGCTGCTGTTCTTTCATAGGTTTCAAGTTGCCTGTTACTTTTACCAAGCTTCTGTCCTTGGTGATTTGCTGTCAGGTGTTCTTGCTGATGGCTCTGGAGCTGCCTCCTCTGTTAAACATGCGTGTTGCAACCCCAGTGAGCCTATTTTTAAGGTTCTGTCATGGACCACATCTAGCTTCCTTTTAAAAGACCCATAATGGATTAAAATTATTTATAAATTGACAACTGTTTACCATCTCTTTCTCCTGACTGATGACTGCTTCCTTATCATTGATATATAAAAGCCCAGAACTGATATTCCTCATATTTGTCAGAAAATATTCTGATAGAGTGTGTTCTAAAACAAATCAATAAACAAAACACCAAGAAAAGAAAAATGTCATTTTGTTCATAGTTTATCCTGAATATTTTGGTAAACATGGAATTAGCCAAGAGAATCCTGCTGAGCATTCACTGTACCTCAGTGGTACTTGCACATCTCTGCCCGATGGGCTCGTTCCCTTCCCTGAGCTGCAGTGAATTTCCTGTGTTTGTTACAGGTGTCTGGGATACTTGATAGTGGAAAATGAGGCTGCTTGTTTTAAATAAGAAATGAATTTGCATAGGTACTCAGAAATACTGAAATATGCTGATGATAGGTGTAATTTCTTAGGATCTTGATGAAGGTTTTAAAAATCATGTCAATAGGACTGCCAGGAAGAAGTGCCTGTGTGCAAAATGTAGAAATATTTGTTCACCTGATGACAGCTGAAAGGTTTAGGCAAATAGAAAGATAATAGAAGATTAGAAGTGTTTAGAAGATAATAGTTTGTACTTCTATCATTTGAATACAGCTCCCAGCTGTCATTGTCAGAATATACTAGGTGTGCTTGCAGCACGTATCAGGAATTATTTCTTTTATAGTCAAACCTAGGGTTTTTCAAATTGGACAGCTCTTCCATAGCAAGTTAACAAATCCTTGAGAGGCAGAGAAGTCACAACTGTACGTGTGTTGTAAATGCTTGTTGTATCAGAGGGTGAGGGACCCTTTTCATGAGTTAATCAAAAAGACCTATGCAAACAAGCAAGAGGATTTTTTCCTCAGTCAGTCACTACAGTTACAGAGCCTGACATTGTTAGTGAACCTTCGTGATCTCATAGGCTACTGCAAACTCTTGTGCACCAGACCCCTCTTAATAAAAACGTGAGGCACTGGCTACACAAATTCATAGCAGCTGTCACAGCTGGGCTGTGGTGAAGTTTGGTCAAGACCCTTTGAACTTTTTATTTCACACTAATCCCATTTAGTGTGATCAATATACGGACCTCCAGCTCCTAGGTCTGTTAATTAGGTGTCAAGTGTTGGGTTGGCCTGTGTCAGGCTGTAAAATACAAACACAGAAGAGACTATCAGTAGGGAAGTAAAGTGTTTATTGTCTGAATGTATGAGAGTGAAAAGTTGCCTTCCTAGCCTGAGATGTCCTTAGGGATCTTAAGGGTCTTTTGTTTCTCTCAGTAAGATAATTATATAGTTAAATACGCATTTTACCAAATATAGTAGTGCAGCTGGGGGGCTGCAAAATAATGTAAAAGATCTAGTTCTGCTAATAATTTGATGCTGGAATACCTCTTTGTCTACCTACCCTTATGCCTTCTCCCCTGATAATAAATACACTTAATTGCTCTGGTAACTATTTGTGTTGGGTTGCTTTAAGATGGGAGTCCTTTCTTGTTTTGTGCCTGTACGTCTAAAATGAAGTTTCTTCTAGGACTTACCAATGTTTATTTTAACTTGTGCTATGTAGCATTCAGGGAATAGACAGGATAACTTAGATCTTCATTTCCCCTTCTCAAAGAATCTCGGGAGGTTTTTCAACTCCCCCATCTTTAGTTCTCTGTCATTCAGGGAAGGGTAAATATGTAGAATGATATTTCAACTTTCATACGTTTTTGGGTTCTTTTATTTCAGTCTTTTAATGACAGAAAGGACTGGGGAGTTGTGAGTAGTTTGTTTCATCTCCTTTGAAGAAAACCTAAAATTTATAATCCCAGATCAGACCTTTCCTATAACTCACGCAACTCATCCTGTTAACTGTTTTAATATATGGCACCGCTATTTCATTAAACAACATCCAGGAATAATTAGTTCAGCAACGATGCCTCGGAACAAAAGCCCTTGATTTCGTTTAACTTTATAAGTTGGTCTCTTTTGATCTGCAAGAACACATCTGGGGCCTTTAAGAAAGCAGAAAGAAAAATATTAAATGTTTAGTAAGGCTGTTGGTGAAGGTTTCAAAGCACAGTAACCCTTTGGTACCGTGATGTAGCTCAGAGGCAAAAAAGTGTGAATTTCTTATTTCATAAGCAATCACATATCACCTCTATATAGTAAATGCAGTTTTTGTTAGCTGATGACGACTACATTTTGCCTTTACGTTCAGTTTCATAAGAGGGCATATCTTCATTCTTTCCCCAATTTTTTTCATCCATTTTTCTGACCTTTTACCCCCATTTTCCTCTGGCTGCATTTGAATCAAGTAATCGGGATCATTATTGTAAAGCTGACATTTTTTTTACCAGGTATCTTTGCATTAGAATTCATTTTTGCTGCATCAAACTTTGCACTGTAATGCTTTGTTCCTTTAATAGCTTACTATTATTTGCCAAGGTGGTAGGGATAAATCCATTTGTTCTTTACTCTAGACTTAGCTGCTTAGATTTTGCAAATATCCTACAGTCCAGAGGATATAAATTTACTCGTCTAATCTTAATCACTGTTACTGACTTGTAATAGAAAATTGCTTACCAGTAGAACTCTTTAAAATTTGCCACTAAAAAAATCCTGCCTCGAGGGAAAGCTATAAAGATTTTGTATGCCAATTGTTTTTTATTTCGTAAACTAAAAAGTATTGCGAAAAATACTTGTCTGATAGTAATTAATTCCTTCTTCTTTTCTTCTCCTAGCAGAGGTAGCCTTTGTTTTGATTGTAATTAGCAGAAGGAATTCACCAGGAGTAGCACCGTATCGTTTGATTTGTACTGTTGTGTGTGTTGTGTTTGCTTGTTTGCTGTACTGCACCCGAGTGCTGCTGTATTTATATTCCAAGCATTTCCTAGAAAATGTACAAATCATCACGATTAATGTTAACGTTTGCCATAGCTAATGAAGCCTACCAGATCTCTCAGTAATTATTCATCACCTTTGTTTCATTTTGTATAAATCATGGCTTCTATTAACAAGCTTATTTTAGAGAAAGGACAGGAGAACTTTGTCCATGAGAAAGAAATGAGCAAAACAACTTTTTTCTTATTTCTCCCCTTGACCTGTCAAAATAGACGTGAAAAGAGTTGAAAATATTATTTTTCATTCCAGGTTTTATTTTTAAATGCAGCTTTATGTTCACTCTGTGTTTGTTTCCTTAGTGAGTCTTTAACTCCAAGGTTGTGACCCAATAATGACCCCCTTTTCCACTCTCAATTGCTTTTGACCTACTCCAATAAGTAAAAAGAAATAACCCAACAGAAGGGTAACCAGATCACTGCTACCACACCAAGGAAACAGGCAGGCTTTGGGATGCTCTTCTTTAATCTCTCTATCCACAGAGCCTTCATTTTAATTTGCAAAATTGAACCCAGATCGAGAGCAGTAAAGCCTGAATACGGTAAATATTCATGCCTCAGTGATCTAGAGTGGCTCCATTACATTTCAGAGATTGGGAGAATTACCTTTTGGATTATGTATATTCATGGGCTGATTTTTATTTGAGATATAATATTACTCACATTGGGCTACATGTCGCATATTCTATCAAAACCAGCCTTCTCACAAAGCTCCAAATGTTCCTTACACGTAAAAGTTTTACTTCTTTTCCCTATAGTTTCCTCCCTTTTATGCTTTTCAAAGACTGGTAGTAAACAAATTTCTTTTAAAGAAGAAGGAAAAAAAATGCCAGTAGAAATTCTTCTATAAAACCTTCAACCCTGTGTTTACTGTGATATATTCTTTTGCATGTGACTTTGAAGTCTTCAGATAAAAGTATTATTATTGTTCTAAACCTAAATCTATTTGGAAAAAATAATTCAGTTTGTTCCGTTGGAAGAAGAATATTCCAGACAGCCTCTCTTTAACCTATAATTTTGCATTGGTTTTGACTTCTTTTTTTTCTTTGAAAAATGTTTTATTGAAATATTTTTGATAAGTTGCAGAAATTTTAATTGGAATGTAAATGTTAACCTGCTTCTGTGTCATGGTTTTACTATGGGTCTGACATTCTCTGTGTAGATACTTGCTACCTAAACTCACTGGCATTATACTATGTTTTTAAAATGCATATTTTGTCATCTCTAGTGATAGGTGGCACACGCAGTACCGCTTAATTTAGGATACTTGGCATCTTAATATTCCTCTTTTGTTACTAAAAAAAACCCTTTGAGATTTTAGTCATTTGGAGATGAAAGGGTTATGGTAGGTGTCTGCCTTCTGCATCTTTCCACACATGCAGGGACTGGAGGGATCTCTTCCCTGCCTCCCAGACATTTGATGTGTATGGCTGTAGGCTCTTTTGGCCTGAGAACTAAATGGGATTTGGTCCTCTCCGGTATGAAAAGATTCACCCAAATCTACAAGAGGCAAAGCAGAGAGAAAATAAAAGTGCAGTGGGGCTTGGTGCTCCTGCTGAGTGGCAGGCAGAGGTGAGGAGTGGGAACCCATGAGTGTGGTAAAAACCTGTTTTTCAGGGAAATGCTGCAAGGACAAAGGGTGCTTGAGCAGCCCAGTTGTCTTCTGGGGCAGAACACAGAGACAGGAAGAGTCATGACTTGAGTGAGGTTTGGACAACGTCCCTCACAGCATTCTCGTGTGGCAGCTGGGGAGGGATGGGATGGATCCGGGGGGTTTGGTGGGCGTTAAAATTTGCCCAGAGTGGTTGAGTCTATTGGGAGCTTTGCTGTGGATGAGGAAAATTGCTATGAAATCATAATAATTCTGAAAAATCAGCTTTTTGCTCTCAAAAACTGGACATTGGGGTTTTTTTCCGTGAGAATTTGGGTTGTGACAAATGATGCAGTTGAGTTTATCTGCAGTGAGGCGTAATGCCATGTTATATCACAAGGGTGACAAGATTACTGGAGTTTACCAAATAAATACTCCAGTAAGATAGCCTACATGTAATACAGTGGGAATTTGATGGTTTACAGTAAATAATGAATTCCGGGCAGTTCAG
This sequence comes from Daphoenositta chrysoptera, assembly GCA_013397915.1. Lineage (NCBI taxonomy): Eukaryota > Metazoa > Chordata > Aves > Passeriformes > Daphoenositta > Daphoenositta chrysoptera. The sequence continues at coordinate 987,540 of VZRO01007383.1, forward strand.
TCATGAGAAGAAAATAAATAGAGGATAGTTTTTTTTTATTCAGTGAGATTTGTCCAGCCTGTACATGGGATAGATTAGGTTCTGTTGAAAAAATCTGGGATTATATATTTAAAGGCTAGAGGAGACTGCTTAAGCAGAGAAGGTCACTTAAGTTTACCTGCAAAATCTTAATTTAAACACTTGCTAATTTCTGATTTGTGATTGTCTGCATGAATATAGCATACATGTAATATAAATTAAAATTATGTTATTAAAGCAGAGTAGCATAAGAGTAAGGTCATTGACCTGCTTTATTTACTGGGTGCATAGTCATATTTTAGATGCTGAGAAAGGAAATAAGCTAAATGGATTTTCATATCCCCTTTTATATTGCTTTATTCCAGTGTTGCAGTGCAGGCTCTTTAGGCTATGGTGTTATTTTATCCAGAAGGAGAAATATATTAAATAAAATCTGATAGTATGTGTGTGGTGTTACATAAGCACCACAGTGGTCATATGGTGAATGCCCTTATAAACCTCACTTAAAAAAAATTAAGTTAAAAGAATCATTCAAAGTGAAATAATTTTTTCTCCAGATGCTATATTCCTTTCCCACATGGAGATAAGTGAGGCCATGGAGAAATAATAGATTCTAGAAATATTCAAGGTCTCTCAGAAAATTGCTACTGAGCCACATGATCTTGCTGGAACCCACAAACTTGGAATTATTTCTGATTCTTTGAGGTTTTTGCTCTCTGTGGCTGGTCCTAGCTGCTTTTGTGATGTTGGCTCAGAAGAGAAAGCTCTCCACAGCCTGAGGAGTGGGTAAAGTTTGCATTGTGTGATTTGCTGCTCTATGATGTGTCATTGACAGCTCCTGTATTATTTGCCCCTCCTGTTTTGTCTCCATTTTATGCTGTTTTGAAATCCTGGTTAAAGTTTTCGACCTCGCTAGTTATGACGTGAACCACAAAGGCATCTCAGAGAATCTGGAAAATACTTGGTACTCTATTTCTTAAAATAAAAGATTTTTTTTTTTTATATTTGGATGGAGGATGTGACTTTTTATTTCTGATGGCTCATTGTTGCTCTCTTGTGCCTTCACAGCCCGTATGTCCTTTTAATGCTTTTGAGCAGGAGTGGTTTGCCAGCTTCACTAAGTACATGGCTGCTTGCTCATCTAAGGGATTTGGCTTTGCCATCCCTCATAAAGCAAAGAATGTGACATTCTTCATGTTTAGAAGAGAATTTATAAAAAGATCTGCTTACATGTAGGGAGCAGTTTTATGTCTGAATTGGAGCTTTGCTTTGTTTCAGTTGATGTGCTTAAACACAGGCTGACTGAAAAGTAAAAGTTGTGGTAGCCTTTCAGACAAGAGGCCAGTGTAGTTTGGGACCTTCTGACCACCAAGAGAGGATACTGGAAGAAAGAAGATAAGATACCTTATTCTTTATTTGAATTTGTAGTAGATCAATAGGGAGGAAGGAATTTCTTGCTTTCAAAAGCAACAGGTATGGGATGCATTTTGGTCATGCAGTTGGGACTTTGCTGCTCCCCTTCTGCTTATAAGGATGCACTTCTGGATGATACTGAGGTGGTGTTTTGTGGTTTTGGCACTTTACTACAATGTATGGCCAGCTTGTACTTCTCAAGAGTGTTTTTTCTCGCTGGGATGCTGATTCAGGCAGGCTTGCTCTTCGTGTTATTTGTAAACCTCAGGGCTGAAATGGTGCTTTCTTAATTTCAGTTTATTCTTGGATGTAAGTTTAAAGATGCAGCTCTTAGTGACTGGGTTCTGAAGTGTGATTTTTATTTTTAAACTTGTTGGAGTTCTCAGTATTTGAAGTGGGGTCTTTTTTTTATAATGCATATGCAGTACTCCTTTTAGAAATACTACACTCATAATCGGTATTTTCTCTAACACATTATTGAGACTAATTACTTTAACTTTGCAGTTTCTCATCAGCATTACAGGGAAGCATGGTTGCTGTATCTCATATCAGAAAGATGCACTCACAGCATTGAGAGGCAGCAGGATGGCTAGGTTTTTATCTAAAGAAGCTATGAGCAATGGCATATGGCTGATAACTTAATGGAAGCTGGATAAATAAAGGAAAAAAGGTCTGACATATCAGTGCAAAAAGTCATTAGTGGACTTTTTCTGTATCCTGTTTTCTATTAGTCTGTAGTAAACTGCTTTGAAAATCTTAGTGGGCTTTTCCTTTGGTCTTAAAATAACGGGTTTTCTTATATTGGATACATTTGTTTATCTCAAGGGCTGAACTGTTTGGATGCTTTTGATTTCTGTTTTGCGTTTCTCAATCTGCATTTGAACACAAACTTCTTTCTCACCCTTTTTATGGCTCTTTGCATAATACTATAGGGACATTAATGTGATTATACAAATTACAATTTAAAAAGGGAAGCAATTCTCTGCAAATGATGTAAGATTTCAACATGGGGCTCTTGATTGATATGTTGACATATAATCAATTGCCCTGTCCCACAAGAAAACAACATGTGAGTGAATTTCTTAGCAAAGTTTGTGGCAAGTTTTGTAGTGGTATCCAAGTTCTCCATGTTTACCTACACAGTTCACATGCAGTAAAGCCTGTCACTTTAAAGTTACACTCAATATTGTTCACTTTTTGTGTCTGAAGACCTAATTTTCCCACTTTGAGTGGATTGCTAAAATGTGCCTTGCACAATTTTCATGGATAATAAAGATAGAAGTTGTTTTCCAGACAGCAGTTTGAGGACTAAAATGGGGTGCCTGAAATAAATGCAAAGAAATGCCAAGGATATTTGTCATAGCTGGTCTCAGTTACAAATTCCTGTTGCTCAGGACAGTGCTCTGAAGTATTTTACCTCATTCTGGTGGCAGAGGGGTGGACTGAGTGATCCAGCCCCAACTCCCTACTTGAAAAATCCATTGCTGTAAAGCTAAAGAAAATATGTGAAAGCTTAGAACTGTGTTATAGCTTGTAGGGATCCCTTACATAGGGAAACTAGATATGCATAAGAGAAACAAATCTAATACTGAGGGTCAGTTGCATCCTTTTCAGTGCTTCTGGGTTTGTATTTTAAAGGCCAGACAAAACAAAGATGAATTTTAGTTATGTACTTGAGCCTCTTGAAGGAAAACCCTACATTTGGAGTATTTTAAACCATGGGCAAATGTCTCTGTCAGTTGGGGTCAGAATGAAATGGAATGAAATACTGTACTGATGTTCATGGTCTGCTCAGAAAACAGGAAATCAGTGATTTAAAGCTACTCTGGCTCTTGTTATTTGATCCAGTGGGTGCAGACCAACTCCCTGATTCACTTCTCTGCTGGTTCCATGTCTGACCTTTTGAAGGAGATGCAACTCCAACTCACTTTGGGTGATCTAATGCACCCCCCAGTCACACTCTGGCATTGTTCTGGTCAGATTCGAATTCCAACAAACACTATGCTCTTGGAACAGAGGTTATGTTCAGTTAAGATGCTGTGCTGCCTGCTCCTTTGACAGTTCTGGCATTGAGAACAGGAGGGGGAAAAAGGAATGGGCTTGAATGTGTTCTTTCTCTGGTACGTCTAGGGAAACTTCAGATACAATAATAGATACTAATTAGAACAAATACAGATGGGCTGATTAAATAATCTGCAGGGTCCTGGATAGATCAGCATGAAGTGGTGATTCTCAGTAGGTTGAGTGGTGCAGTGTCATTTCCTGCTCGTGTCTGAGGACAAGCAGACCTGTCTGGAAGCCAGACCCAGCTACACTGAAATCAGGTGGTTCTTAGACCTTGGGGTGAGCTCAGCCAGGAGGTGCAGGGCTTCCCTCCTGGGAGAGGGCTGGGGGCAGCACAGATGATCTGCTTTCATTGGTGGGTGGGTGGGGTGAGTGGATCTTTAATGATTCTGCAAATTTTCAGTGCGTTTTAAATTAGGAGAATGTTTTCTGAAAGAGAATTAGTCAGGATCCAAACTGTTCTGGAACTGGCATTTGCAACTATGAAGACCATGAGCAAATGTATTAACAGGAGCATCATTCAACACTGGAAAATACTTCTGTGTCCATACTGCTCTGCAATATTTATCCTACACATAGGAATTACAGCAAACTTTTTGTCATGGGAAGCGATGCTTTTCAACTGTATATTGCTTAATGTAGTTGAACACTGAGGAATGTGGCAGAACACAGCTTATATTCTGATACAAACCAGCTCTGTATGCCATGGTTGAGAACTGCAAATCACAGTGAAAAAAGGTTAATCATGTGAAATGAATATGTCAAAAGTACTTGTTCATTCTCCTTCTGATCAGTGTTTATGGGCTGCATGTCAGATACATCAATCCTGATCATTCGAGTTAATTTAAGTGAAGAGAGTAGTCATAACACTGAGGAAAGTTTCATGGATGCCTAATTAAAAACCAAGATGTGTTCTGAGCATATGAACACAATTGTGTTTTCTAATCACATTTTTTATTCTTAAAAGTTATGTAAATTCTGTTAAAGATATTTCAGGTTAATATACATAGACTGTTTCTGTAATACTTTCATTCATCTGTTTAGGTGGGTAATCTCTAAAAAATAATATTATAAACTGGAATACTAATAATAAAGTCTTTGTGATTTCATTTAAACTAGATAACTAGACAGATCTCTTGTGCATCTTCTGGTTCCAATTTTGTTTTGAGGAGTGGCAATGCTGGTACATTCCTTAATTCTTGCCAATTTATTGACCCCATCCGTGGTTCGAGAAGAGGAAAGATTTACTGCCAGTATTATCACATGTGAAATCACAGAAGTCTTTCAAAATGGTTTGGGCTGGTACCTTTCATATGGCAGTTTCATTCTTGTGCTTGTAATGTCTCTGAAGCACATTTAGAAAACCTTGGGGTTTTTATGTTTTATTTTTCTTCTTGAAGTACTTAACCATTATTTGTATTGCCGTTGTTGCAACTATAACAATGATTGGAACTGGAGAGGGAGGGGTAGTGGATGAAAGAAGGAAGGGTTTGGGACAGGTTTGATTCAAGCCCCTGTACTTCCAGCCTTTAAAAATACCATCTTGGAAGTCAGTAGAAAGCTGGAGGTAAATGCTCAATTGTTTCTCTCCAATTTATCTATATGGGTAGTACTGTTGAGGAGGTTTAGCTAAAGGGGCAATGAATATATATTTGAGTACAAAAATGCTTGAAACTGAAACTACCAAGTATTTACAATGGCCTTTTAAGTCTGTTTTGACATTAGTTAATATCTTGACAAACTTTCGGTTAGGCCTTTTTAGTGAGGGTTTTTTCTTTTACATGAATCATACTTCTTTATCTGCTTTCTCATACTATTTTGTGGATTCTTCAAGAATTCACAGGCACTGATGTGGCATTTGACTTGAAAAATGTTGTAATAATAACATTATAATCTGTAAAATGGTATTCCTTTTGGTTTTGGTTAGCAGCCAGAGGCTCAGGGAACCCAAACAATATTCATAGTGGTGAAGCTCATGGGTATTGCTATTTGTATAATAATGATTTCCAAAAGGAATACAAGATTTTTGTTGTTTTCCAGAAGTCATGTAGCTGCTAGATTTTTTCTCTCTTTTTTTTTTAAAACAGCTTTCTGTAAATTGCCTGTGACCATTTTTTGCTGACTGATTTGGAGACCTCTTTATATTTCAGTTACTGAAGGTTTTAGTTCAGCCAATAGACTTTTCATCTGCTCTTCTATTTGGATCTAAGTTTCTGCAATTTGTTCCCCTCTGAGTCTGGTGATGTTGGGAATAGGCATAGACAGATTATCTGGAGCCAAGTGAGATGTCCTTCATACAGGGCAGCAGATGAAGTAGAAAAGGAGAAGGTGAAAAACTCTGTTTTGTTTCCACTTATGCACTTCAGCTAAGATGCAGGGAAAAAGCTGATATTTTCAGTATTATGAATTACTGAGTGAACAGCTCTGCAGTTAAAATAAATAAGTTCCCTAGACTGTTCTGACTTGTCCAGCCTGAATGCTGTGCTCTGAAGCTGTGTGACATCTGAGGATGGAGCCCAGCTCTGCCGAGTCCAGTCCTTTGCTTTGGAATTCTCTTCATCAGTGCTTGCATATTTTGATTTTTTACTTTCAGGAGTTAGAAGATAAATGGGTGGGCTGATATTAGAAGATGGGCTACTAAGGGACATGCACTAGTTGGAGATTGCTTTGAGAACAGTTCCAGCTGAGTAAGAAAGTAAAGGCTTGAATGCTGAGAGTTGCACAGTAGCATTTGGCATGAACCTTTTTGATAGCTGTAGAATTGGTGCTAAGTAAAGGGAGATGGAAGAAGAAATTATGCTGAGAGCTGTCCTAGCAATGTTGTTGTTCTATACATATTCACAATGTAATCTATTGTATATAGATAAAAGCACATTAAAACATTATCTCTAGAACTGAGCATTCCCATGGAGAGTTCAGTTCTTGGATCTGAATGCTGAGGTTTCAGCCCTTCAATAATGCTGTGTCTAACTTTTCTGTACTAAGGACTCTTGGCCAAGTACATAATATTTATTTAGGAGATAAATATTTTTTTTATTGCCAAAGATACCATTTCAGTATTAAAAGCTATCTAGTGTAGGGACTTGAAGCAGAGTGGTTACCTATCCAAGCATACAGCATTAGCAAGAATGCAACAGGTGGCACCATAAACATTATTACCAGAAAAAACTTTTGGTTACATGTGACTTGAGGGGATGGGGATACTTATTAAGGGTGATGGTTTGCTGAACTGCAAAAGAAAAAATCCAAAATGAATCCTTGTTAAACTAAAGTGGTTTAGTCTGATCAAGCTGAGCCTAGACTGATCTTTAAAAGCTTATTTCATTCTTCTCCTCTCCCTGAAATAAGTAATACAGTAGCAAGCTCATTAAGGTCAAAGTTTGATAGCATCTGGGAAATTTTAGTATAAGTAGTGATTGGTGCTTCAATTTCCTACAGTATTCCTGAGATATGGAGCCCCACATTTTATAGACAGCAATGCTAGCTATGTATTTATGAACATTCAAATCTTCCTAAGAAAGCTTTGAGGATTTTCGTTTTTAGTATATGGAATACTATAGACTAGGAGAGGGTAGGCTTTTGTATTATGAATTATTTTGCAGTGATGGTTCACGAGAGTTCATTGTGCTTGGTGCTGTGCAAATATATTACAAGTTTTTTTTTTCTGAATATTTTACAGTTTAATTCAATCATGTCAAAGAAGTGTGTGAAAGGATTTTTATGGAAGGGGTGGGAAAGTAGGCACATAGGTGCATGAATGGGTATTGTAGAGCTATACTTTTGATGCTGCAGATGCTTGAGGGAGTATATTTAAGCTATTCCACAGTGTGGGTATATCTGATTATTTGCAGATAGTATTGTGGGTACTGCAGCACAGATGGTGTAAATATCAACATCATTGGGGTCATGATAATCTTCCAGTCTCATGAACAGAAGAAGAATAAGGTACGGGGCTCAAATATGTGGTAATTTAAATGATGGAGTTCTCAGTCTATTGGCTTTCCACTTCTTGAGTTATGGACTCTCCTAGAAGGTCAGTCATCTTACAGGACAGCAGGGTGTCTCATGTGGCTGATACATCACAATATAAGCACACATCATGTGACATAAGCATATGTGATGCACTCACGTGCAATTAATTGTTTCATTCTTTTTGTTCCCCTTTCACCCATAGGTGACAAAGAAGGTCAAGTCCATGCAGATGTTCCATACTCCTGTTACTTATGCAATGCAGGGTGACAGAGTAGGTGTCTGTGTGACCCAGTTTGATCCCAAATTGCTGGAACGAGGCCTAATTTGCACCCCAGATTCACTTCACACCATCCATGCTGCCATAATTTCCTTGAAGAAAATTCAGTATTTTCGAGGAGCTCTTCAGACTAAGGCCAAGTTCCACATCACAGTCGGTCATGAAACAGTTATGGGAAGAGTGATGTTTTTCAGTCCAGCCCCTGCTGACTTCAATGAAGAAATTAAAGAAAATGTTTTTGATTTTGAAAAGGATTATCTTTATCAAGAGGAATATTTGTCCAAGGACTTAGCTTCTTCAGAGGAGAACAAAGAAAATGACCAGGCAGGAGGAGTCCAGCTCCCAAAACAACAGTGGGCTTTGCTGGAGTTCGAAAAACCAGTCACTTGTCCTAAACTGTGCCTTGTGATTGGCTCTAAGCTGGATACAGATATTCATGCCAATACCTGCAGGTTGGCATTCCATGGGGTACTGCTCCAAGGCATGGAAGACAAGAACTACACAGAGACTTTCCTTCCAAAGCTGAAAGTGTACAAACAGAAGCACAAAGAAGGACAAGTGGAAAGGGTAAGCTGTCTCTCTAATGCTCTGCATGGGAACTGGAAATACTTGTCCTGTGTAAGTACATGTGTTGGTGGGCTACAGGATTGTCACTGCTATGTTCCAGAGCCTTTACACAGGTTTTTCTAATGTTTGTATACCCGGTGTATTAAATCTGGTCTGCTTGCAAACAGAAATCACTGTTTAAAGGGACTGGTTTATTCAGTAAAATGCAGAGTTGAGTAATTTGAAGCTGGCTTTTCACGGATCCTTTTGAAGTCTGATCAGTGTGTTCCTCCTAGAGACTGGCTTTGTGCACCTTCCTAAGCAACAAAACTTCCAGCTTTCCACTGACGTGCTTTACACAGCCTGCAGTACATTGAAAATGTAAAGACAGTAGGAAACAGAAAGTAGCATTTGATTAAATAACACAAAGAACACAAGTGATTATCCTTTCATAATTTTACATTTTAATAAGTAAGAGCATTTATTTTAGTAGGCAAAAAAAAGCAATTTCCTACAGGATGCCTTACAAGTGATAGCATGTTGAAGTTGGAGTCAGGTTCATGACATGGAGAACTTAAGCTGTGCCTAGGGCATGTTGTTTCTATGTCACACAGGTAATAATAATCATCATCATCTGTTACAGTGCTTGCATTTGATCCATCTCAGTGTGGCAGAAAACAGAGGTGCTTTCTGGAGGAGTTAGCAGCGACAGTGAAAATTAGAGGGGATTTGTTTGCAGTCTGCCATCAGTGTGGAGAGATGCCCTCTCTGTAGTGTTTGTGTTACATTGCTGGCATAGGTTTGGCCCTGGTGGTGGTTTCCCTTCAGTCAACAGTGGAGAATCACTTGTTCATGCATTGCATAGTGGGATTTTTCATGATGAATGGTTTAGGTGGAGATGTACAATATATAAATAACGTAATTGTTTACCCCTTAATGAACAGAGTTGATGCAAACTTCAGCATTTGTTTACTTGATGCATTGGTATGATAGGTGATCTAATAAATATTGGGTAAAGAACTCTTTTAGGGTTTTTTTCCTAACTCAGACTTCATTGTTTGAACAAAATGTTTAGTGTTCTTCTTTTCAAAATTCTGTAAAGCTGAGTTGAGGATTGCATAATATCTCTGCTTAATTTGCTATAGAAGACTAAACACTTGGCTTATGCTACCATGTTTGCAATGTATAATGTAGACTTCTTGAATATTGTTTGCTTGGTTTACTAATTTAATAGTAGGAAGATCCCTGCTAGGGCACGATTAATGAGGTTCTTCAAAATGCCTTACTAAATTAAATGATCAAAAAGTAAATTCATATTTCTTCCTTTTTTTTCCCTGAGGTTTCTGTTGCATTTTTAGCTCTTAAAAAAAAAAAAAAAAGAAAAAAGAAAATAAGAGTTTCTCCTTTGGATTTCCACTACTGATTTTGGAGGCATTTTATTTCAAAGGAGTGATGGACCTGTGGCAGTGCTGGTTTTTTGGATGCAAGTTTTGTCACGAGAAAAAGAGGTAGTTAGGAGGGGGATGTCTGTAGCTTTCTGAAAATTTTATCTTTATTTATATGAATTATCTGAAACACCCAAAATATGCAGTCACTCTTCACAATTTTGGTATCAGGTGGATTATATTTTGTTTGCCTTGTCCAGCTGCCTTTCTCTCTGGCTGATGGAGATACTGAATTAGAAGCAGGAGTCCAAAGTGTTCTGAGCAGAGAAGCTCTAGACCACGTACATATGTCGGTCATTCTTCTGGTGCTCTGGAGCTTTCTGGACTCAGGAAACTTTTGCCTTTACCTGGGCTAAAGATTGACTCAGTTGTGCACGGCCCATGCTGCCAGGATCCTGTGAGACCTGGCTGACAGTAAGAATGGGAACAGAAGTTTGTGTCAGCCATGGAGACAGATGCTTTTCTCTAACTGAGGTGAACTGGCCTCACATTTGTTTTGCTCCCAATACATGGCACTGATCTATGGCCCTTGAAAACTTGTAGAGTACCAACTGTGTGAGTTGTCTGATGGGGTTAACAGAGTTTGTTGTTAGCCCTGGTCATACTATTTTAATTGTTTTTATTTAGTGTTATTTTCGAACTGTTTGCCAGTTTATATATTCTGCTCTTGATTTTACTGTGTAAATAATAGAATAACCTTAATCAATTACACATACTTTATTTTTTGGCCCAAAAAATAACCAATGAACATGGGTTACTTAATATTTGACCAACAGAGTAATTTATTAGGCTCTGTTAGTGAACTGTTTTATCTCCCTGTGCCTTTTAAAATGTAGATCATGGAGGTTTATTATTTTACCCTGCCTTTGTCACACAGCATGCCCTACATATGTGCCTTGGTCACTGTGTGTGTGGGTACTAATTGGTCGTATAAAGGGACAGCTGCCATCGGGGAGTTTCTGCAGCTCTGTTTGCACCCAGATTCTGCCTTCTGCAGGTACTTGGAGCTGGCATTTTCCCTGATGCATGCTGAAGGGATGATGGAACAAGTAACGTAAGAAAGGCTCATGGTGTGAAGTCCCAGGAGCACTCAGGGACTTGGAAGCCTTGGTGGGAAGAGGATGGTGCCAGGTATGAAGGGCCTGCTGGGGAAGCACTTACAGCCGAGGTGGCTGCTGGTTTAAGCCTGTGCTCTGCAGAGCACAGCAGCAGGAACAATTGGGTGGTACAGACTTATTTTAGTACACAAAGTCGCCAGCTAATAGAAAATCTGAATCAGCTGGTCCCACCCTGCTGCTGATGGATGGCTGGAGATTAGGATCGCTGAATTTAGGGTGTCTATTCTTGGCACTGATACAGGAAAATTTCTTTCTCTGTTGAGCAAGGAAGCTCCCCCCTCCTCACCTTCCCTGGGGAGGCATAAAATAATAACAATAATAATTAAAAAATACATGTTACCTTCACAAGACGTGAACTTTTCCTTCAGAGAATACTGCTGGGGAAAATTAGCTTCATAGCTTCCTGAAAGGCTGGGAGAGAGGGAGGCAGGGGCATGTGCCGTCCGCCTTCCCGGGTTTGGGATAGAAACGTGCTCCCATAACTGGGATGCAGTGGAATTCAATAGTGCCCATTTGTAAAACATTGCTGCTAATCTGATGTGGGGTCTCCCAAGCCCCCCTACTTGCTGCTGGAATTAAAATAAATTCCCTGCAGTTTAACTACCAATTTACCCAGGAGAAATCAGGCATTTATGGTTTGGCTTTTTTGTTCTTATTCTGATTACTTTCAGAGCACTGATGGAATAGCAAGAACTGTAAATTCATTAAGTTTCAGCATCACGGTATTTTTCTTGTGTGCCCCTTGTGCATGGCACCCTTCTGGATTGTAAGGCTAATTTTTTTTTTTTTAATAAAACAAGAATATTTATTCTCCAACATTTTTTGTCTCTCTACAAGAAGGTGTGACATTTTTCTGGTTTCACATAGAAGTCAAATCCGTGGAAAATATGGCATTTACTACACCATATTTTAAAGTAAAAAATCATACTTAAGCTAGCAAACAGTCTTCAAGTAGTACATTTTACTGAAATTTCATGCCTAAGCTTCCTGTTTTTTCTCATCTGCTGAAGTGACGGAAAATGTTCTACAAGAATTCAAGTACCCTGTCATTGCATTTTTTACTGCTCACTTTTCCCTTTTGGTATCTTACTTCTCTAATGCCAAGACTGAATGGAGGACTGGAAGAGAAAGAATCAAACTTAACAACTGTTGTTCATCAAAATCTTTGTGTTTACCTGTCTGCAGTGCATCCTTGCTTATTTATCTACTGATTTTTTGGAGGGGAGAGGAGGGTAAAGGGGAATATGTATCACTGTGGTCTGTGACAAATTAGTATATGAGAAGTTCGTGTTTTCTGAGGTGCTGGGATTGCATCTTTGTTATGAAAAAGTTGCATGATTCTCCTGCAGTAATGGTTTTTATCTGGTTTTATATAATTTGATATTTTCGAGCTGTTATGGAAATGTGTGAATGCTCCATTTTGCTTTAGACCACGGGGGGTTTTTTATGTTAAAGTAAGTATGGTAAGTTTTAAGGAAAATCAAAATATGTATTCCATCAGAACTGAGAGGACAGTGGCAGAGGTTTGTATTTGCTTAACTTGGTGGTTTCAAAAACAGTATGAAATACCAGTCCAGCTTTCTCTTGCAGAGAGGACTTGAGAGAGGGGAGAAGTTCAGTGGGAGGAAGTTTCTGTCAAGAGCATCTTTCTGGTTGGTTATGTGGAGGCAGAGACTGTCGCCCTCTGGACGCTTTATTTTTGCAAACCCTTGGCTGCCTGACAAAATGTGCTTTCAATAGGAAAAAGCTAGGCTGGCAACAAGTGGCTTGTACTGATAAAAAGGTAAAGGAGAGTGCTATTGTGAACAGCAGTGTGGGTCTAAGGAGCGTGATGTGGGAATCTTGGTGAAAAAAGGGCAAATGAGTGTGAAGAAGGTTTGTGCCACTGATTTGGCATTCAGTGCTGGCAGTGGGTGTGGGCTTGCTGAACTACAGCAGGTCTGCAGCTCCTGGAGTTGGAGACAAACAAATTACAAAGAGAAACAGCAACTGTTCTCCTTGGTCTTGTGCTTCTGGAGACAGGCTGCTCACAGTTCAGCTCTTCACAGGTCTGTGGGCAAAGAGACTTGTATTAATCCTAACATCATCTCTGAAATACTTGCTTTGAGTTTAACCTCTGTGCAGCATTGCAGGTTAATTCCAGTCTGACTCACGAAGCAGTTACTCAGTTCCTGAGATAAATCCTTTATACTTGTCACATTATTTGCTCTTTAGCTTCCATGAACATGCAGTTTGAGTGCAGAGAGTTTGAATTGAAAGGTGAACCATAGGAGTGCATCATGCTTTCCTGCGTGACTCAGATATTCTGCCTGTTTTGAAAATGTTTGCACAAGCAGGATTTATCTTAGGATGGTTGCCACAGGGTCCTATTGTCAAGGGTACTCGTAAATCAGTAGCTCTGTGGCAGAAACAAAAGGAGAAGGAAAACTCTGCCTTGCACAGTGTGAGCTGCACCTTCTGCACTTTCAGGCTCGTGTAGTGAAAAATACAGACGTGTTGGCTGGAATCGTTTCCCATTTGAAGTGTAGCAGAATGCTTTCCTATCCGAATGGGCTTGTCCTTTCTAAAGATGCTTTATCTGCGTTCCTGTGACAATTAGAAGAATTAGTTCTCTCTAGTTCAAAGTTTTTAAAGTATCTTTCTCATTATTTGCCTTGCTCTTAGGCTTTACTTGATGGTAATCATGGTACATGATGTCCTGGTTTTGTTCATAGCCACTCTGTTCACAGGTTTTGTGAGTTGCTGGATAGTGAGTTTTCTTCTTGTACTCATTCTCCGGGGGACTGAGGCCATCATGTAGCCAGCATGCTTAGTTTCTAGGGATGCTTATTGCTTAATAACAACATGTTACTAATTGTTTGAATATTGGTGTGATCTAAGTGTCCCCAAGGAGAAACACATTGTTGCAAGAGCAAGATGTGAAAGCAGGGTAAGTTATCAAGATCTTTATCAGTGCATCTCTTCTGAAGCCTGAATGGAAGGGAGAAAGCTTATCTTTCAGCATCTTTTAAAAGTGTTGGGTTTTTTCCTCTTCTTACAGCAGGATAGGAAGAGCTTTGTCAGAGCAAGTGCATTACCTGACTGGTCAAAGGGAAGGTCTTTGTCACCATCACTTCACAGAGCTTTCTGGCCTTTCAGAAGAAGGATGGAATGTTGTGGAGATGAGTACCAGTAGGCATCTGCAGGAACTGTGACAAAATGGTATTAAATTTGTTGATGACCAGCAGTGACCCAGACTGTCCCTTGGGGAGCTAGACATTTTCAAAAGCAGCAGTTTTGGAAATGGTGGGTTTTTAAAACGATGACCCATATTTTGTCTTTTAATTCCTTATGGCTTTTCATGAATGGAAACAGCCAGATTTAGTTACTGAGCACATGCCAAGTTTGTAGTAGCTCAGCCACACACTTAACCAGACTGCTGAAGGAGGGTGCAAAGGAGGAAAAATGGACTTGCCCATGAGTGAATAGGAACATCTGATGTGATTCATTTAAGGGATGAGACCAGTTCTGTGGAGGAGGTTACCTTTGCCTGGGGAGGCAGTAGGTTAATGTGGGAGTACCAGAGTATTCCTGTCTGGAAACATTCCTAGGTGGTAGATCATATACAAGCAACACTGGTACTTTTTCCTCTGAATCCTTTCCAGATACCCGTAATACTAGAATTTGTTTCACAGAATTGTGCCTATAGACTGTTTCTAAAACATGTGCAACACAAAACACTGTTTCTTGAATTTTCTGTTGCGTGCTTGCATGGTGCTCCTATGAATGAAGAAAATTAAATTTTGCCTTCTTGGATAGTTAGATTCTTCCATCTAACATATTTCTAGATAAAGGATGTTTCATTGTCTTACTGGAGCTAATGTTGCATCTGCAGTTTTCTTGTAGTGACAGTGCAGTGCCAGGGGCATGGCCAGCAGCACCCTGCACCAGCCGGGCACCGATGGTCTCTGGGTGACTGAGGGGGGCTGAGCAGACTGACAGGGGCACCAAGTCAGCAACACGGGCAGACTGTGAAACCTGACTGAGTGCTGCCTGCAGGCACAAGCACTGACCTGGGCTGCCTGCAGAACCCTCTGTGACTCTAGCTGGGAGAAGTGGTGGATGTCACTCCATCATCTACTGTAAACATGCAGACGCCACAATTAATATTTTTCCTGCTTTGAAGTCTGAACATGAGTTTGTTTGGTTCTGCTTGGCTGCTGATGGTATGCTAAATACAGTAATAATACAGAGATGAAGGCAATCAGGTGAATAAAAGTGCACAGCACATTCACTAGTTAAAATGCAGTGTTAAATAGGAATATAAAAGATGCATTTATTTATTGGCTCTTGTTTAGTTTTTGAGTAAAAGAGTTTGAGAAGCTTAGTGGGGGAAGGGAGGGCTTACTGCCGATTAAACAGAAATACCATTTCTGCTAAACACTGCTGAGAAAAGGATGGTGATGTTTCCTGACATTTCCTAACTCAGCGTATGGATTAACACAGTACAATAAATTTGTCATAAAAGTATACCAGGTAAGTTGCAGAATCTGCTTTCTTACCCATAGGAATAAAAAATGTTTTGTTCACTCACCAGTAAAAGAATGGCTTGCTCCATGTGACTGGGTAGTAGAATTTTGCAAGGTTTGAGTAACACCTATGGTTATTATTTATATTATTAAATTTAAATGCAGACATGCTTTTGAGTCTTGCAAGTGTGTGGACAGCTGGTCTTGATTTTTCTGAGGTTGTGTAAGAGTCACCTGTGGGGGAATCAGTTTGTCAGCAAGGCAACCAATACACCATTTTATTTATTGGATACAAAAATAAATTAAGAATGTTACTTAGGTTGCAAAATCAAGAACTTGAAAGTTAGGAAATACCAGATTTACAGTTGCCTATGCAACATTAATTCTGTTCCCCTGTGCCTCTACCCTGTGCACTTAATAAGGCAAGGTTCCTCTGAAATTTTTTTGGATGTGGTCATGTAAAGACTATATCATGGGGCATATCAAAGAGGAACGGGGGTAAGGTTGTATGGACATCTGGCATTTCTTAACTTCTTAAGTGCCCAATTCTGCAACTTACATTTATATAAAACCTAAGTTACTTAATTTCCTAGGTATTTTTAAAGTAAAAAGATAAAGTAAAACTAAACCTCCATCTTGCTGAAGCATAGCCATGCCTTTGCTGTGCACCTTCACTGGGGCTAGAATTGTAAATATCCGACTGTGTAGCAGAGGCATGTGTTGATTGATAGCACAAACCTTGATAGCCAAATGGCAGAAGGGAGCTGTTACCTGATGGAGGCAGTGGCTTTGGGCAGCAGAGCCAACACTGGAGTTAGAGTCCTTAGGAGAGGGGACAGACTCAGGGTATTTGTCTGTCTATGCCGTGTCTTGAGAGGGGAGTGCAAGTCTGTCAAGAGTCAGCTGTCTCCTCTTCCTCAGCATCAGTTGCTTCAGGCAGCTCTTCCCAGGCCTGTCCTGATGTTGTTGCCTGCCTAATTTCCAGTGTGGATTTTGTAAGCCTCTGCTCTTTGTTCCCCCTGCCCTCCTCAATCTATTTGTGGGCAGTTTCCTTTAGAAAGAAATTTAACTTCTCTGACCTCCTGCTATGTGCCAGGTCTGTGCAAGGTTCCAAATGAAACTTGCCATGTCCCACTGATGTCTCCTTTCGGATGTTTAGGATCTAAGAACCTGAGATCACCACAGTTAAAATACTTTAAAATAGTTAAAAAATTGCCTGTGTGTTTTGAAGTCATGGAGGTACTACCAGAGTCCTCCTGGCTGCTCAGAACCTTCTCCAGGAAGAGGAGCCCTCTTCAGCTTGGCAGTCCTCTCTGTGTCGTGCTTACAAAGCCTGGCCAAGACCTGTACATACCATCTGTCTACAGAACAGCCTGTTTCTTGTTTTCTTTTCCTGGATAGTAAGCATCACAGGGTTTTTAATCTGTGTAGCAAGCCAGGGCTGGCTGGTCTGGATGGATGGTGTAGGATGTAGTAACACTCTTGAGCCTCCTCTTTTGTCTCTATCTGTTGATGTTGCTTTTCCCACAGAACGGGATGGCAGCATAGATTAATAAAAAATGAAATCATGACATGAACCAGTTTCTTCTTACTTGGTGAAACTAATGTGTTCATTCAGACCATGTCAGGAATTCAGTGCCTGTGTTTGTTTTGGGATTCAACCCTTCTAAGCTTTAAATAGAGGTGAAGGAAACTTGCACTATAAAGGTGCACAATGAATGAATAGTGCCCTGTTGGTACCCTGTATGTGCCTGGAGAATGCTGCTGGGGAGGTATAGAGCTTTTACAACCTGAAGCAGTCTGGTTGTGCTCCTCTCACTCACTGTCCTGACTCAGTACTCATCACTCCTTTTTTTGCTGCCATGCAGGGTTTTACCAGGCTGTAGTGGTAGCACAATGCTCAGCAAAGAGAAGGTGATTTCATGGCTGCTTATTCAATATTCCCAAACACAATTGTCCCTTAACTCACAAAGGCAGAGAAAGCAAAATGTTTCTTGGATACAAGAAATGCAGGCTGGTGAGAGATGGGATGAACATCTGAAAACCAAGTTAATGGATATGTGGAGATGTTGATGAGATGGCTTCTATTAAAACAGCAGTAATGAGACGTGAAGCTGAAGGCCTCTAGTGCTGGAGGGAGTTGCAGAAAGAAAAACCTTTATGCTGCTGTAAGTAAGCTCTTGAGAAAAAGCTGTGGCTGACCAAATCATTCTTTGTACCAAGTTGTTCACCTAGTTCTCAGTAACCAGCTATAAGCTAGAAGTCTTTGTAGAGTCAAAAAAGCTGGAAACTCAATCATTGGTGCAATCCTCTCAGTTCCTTTCTCCTTCACCCTTTTTGTGGCCTCATGTACCATCATTTTCTCAACGCATGAAACTTTGTTTTAAAGAAGAACAGGAATTTGCAGCCTCAAAAATATTCCCATTTCTGACACAGAAATGGAAAGTGCTTGAAACTGTTTTCTAGAAATAAATGAGCTGTCACTGATCATGATGAAGATGTCTCGAGTGTACTTTTTCTGAAGTACAAAAAAGTAATAAAAATGCTTTGTATTTTCAGTGTTAGTCACAGGTTCTTTTTGTTCTTTTTCCTCTCCTGTTGTTTTTCTTCTTTAGTTTCAACAAACCTTTTATCAGTTTGCTGAGAAGGATCCCTATGCCTTTAAAAAATATTTCTTTTTATTAAATCAGAAAAGGTTATTACTTCTCTTTCTCTGTGTATTTTCTAGTATTTAATATTCAGTGCTTTTACTTTCTCCATCTTACACCTTTCCTTATTTCCCTTACTGGCACCACTTTCTTTCTTTTTGTGTATTTCTGTTCTGATCCACTTTTTTTTTCCCTACAGATACATTAGGAGATGAGAGTTATTTGCTCTCAAAATGTGTGTGATGGATTGTTTGAGAGGGTGTTCATATGACAGTCGTTTCTAAATTACCCTAAAAAGGAGGGTCCTTTAACAGGCTGGACAGTATAACTTGCCATCCTGCTCAAAGGGGAATGCTGGAGTTGTTTTTCCTTGGAATTAATACTATGGTTTGCACTGAATGCCAACACATAACATGGACTGTGGTTTTGCACACAGTCTAAGGCAGGGTAGGTACTCCTGAGATGGGGAGTGTGAGTTGGTTTTTTTTTTTATGTGAACTTCTCAGTTTTAGCACAAGGGTTATGTGCCAGAGATGCACATACTTCACCTATGGTTATAAAGCACTGTTTACTTTTTTTGTGCAAACACAAAAGCCAAGTGGGAAGGGATATTTCATAAACTCAGTGCTATTGTGTCCTCTGGTCTAAGCCATAAAACAAGAGTAACAGAGACGTTCCCTTTGAACTTGAAATCCCTTTCTAAGCTGCTGATCTAACCTAAGTGAGAGGGGGAGACTATACCAGCCAGAAAATTTCTCTTCTGGGTATTTTTCCCTTCCCGCCCCTTTTCTTTTTTTAAAGTCCTTAAGTGAGTTTGATGCTGCACCTCTGCCCATAAATTTAAAAAAATATTATCGTAATGTAGGTCAGTGAACTGAAACGCCACTGTACACCATGGGGGATTAAAGTCAGAGAGGCAGCCCTCTCCCACTCCTACTAGGTCATATGACAATATAAACAAGAAATGCAAGGAGCCTTCAGCTTTTTCTTGCCCTAATCCTTTGTTTATGCAGCACTTAAACTGACTTTTGGGGTCGTCTCTGTCTGGCATTAAAGCCCTAAAGCTTTTTGAAGTTTCCCTGAAGTTAATAAAATTAGTCTGCCCTCATTGCTAGGCCCCTTGCTGCTGCTTCAGAGCAGACTGCGTATCCCTTACTGTCTTTGTGGCATTTGGCTTTCTAAGTTCATCATATTTTATACTGAAAAAAAGGGTGTTTGAGAGAAAAGCAGAAAGCTCTCCCAAAAGGCTGTTCAGCTAATAGGGAAAGTGATTGCCATTGTAGATGTTCTGAGAACTCAAAGGGGATTAACTTAAAATCCCGCGATTGGAGGTAAATTGCTGGTAAAGTAATTGGAAGTGTTGAGTTTCAGTTCCAGAGAACAACATGCATTTCTCTGCCTTTTTACAAAGCAAAGCTAAACCAAAAATTTAATTTTTATTTTATTTTTTTAATGCAATCTTGAAGTTGAGAAAATGAGCTTTCCTTCGTAGCAATTCTCTGCTACGCTCAGTTATTTTAATGCAAAGACTGATCCAGTTATCCTAGTTCCTGTTAGGACAGGCATTCTGTAGTTATTTTGTCTTTGTCAGGGGTAAATTAATGATAGGCTCACTGGAGGGCATGGATGGCACAGGATGGGGTGTGTAGTATTCAGTGTATGAGACTGAGACCTCGGGTCATAAAGGTTTTATTCCAAACAGCCAGTCAGGCAAGTCACTGATCACTTATTATCTCAGCACCACTAAAGTGGTTTTGTTTCTAATGGCCTGTAGAAATGCCCAAGGACTCATGGTGATACCTACAGAACATATTGATTGGTTAAAGGAAGGACTTTTTTGTAACGAGTTGGCCACTAGAGTTAAAAAAACAGTTCAGCTGGAACCCTTGGTTATTCTCCTGTACTGAATGTACAAGAGCAAGACCCTAAAAAGCACCTTTCTTTATAAAAGATAAGGGTTTTTTAATTCAAAAGTTTTAAGTGAATGTGTAAATGGTGATAGATTTTGTTTCTGTTCTAATAATCAATTAAAGGTTATCATTGCTGGTTTACTCTAAGGTACATGATGCCTCTCACACTTGTTCACAGAAATCACTCGAGTTTTTTCTGACAGCCTTGCTGGGGAGGCTCTAAACTGAACCATGCTAGCCTAGTATGATTGCTCACCCCGTAATTCCATTTTTAATTAAGTTAAAGATAACTTTGAAGTGCTCTTGGAAAAATAAAAGATGTTTATGTGGCCTTTAAAGTTGGCTTCCTGTGCCATTTGAGGGATAACTGCAAAACTAATAGATATATTGGAGATCCTCCCTGGAGCATGTTGTACCATCTCTGTTTCAAACACGGGGGAAAGAAACACGTAGCCCGTAGTGGACAAGAGGGATGAACAGTTTTGAAATTCTTGCTTTAGGAATAGAAGATTTATAGGATGAAGTAACATTTTAATTTCTCCAGCTACTGCAACTGGAAAAATGTAGGTTTTGAGAATGTAAGTGCTTCTTCAGATTGGAAGGAGCAGCTTCTTTTTCTACTAGTCTTCTGTTTCAGACCCAAAGAAAGGGGAGTGTGCCTCAAAGCTTCTCTCCCCCCTCGACCACCACCTGTTATCAGGGGCTCTGGGAAAAGATATGATTCAGTTTTACATTTAAGCCAGAATGTTTCTGAGCAGTGATACTGCCATCAGTGGTTCACAAGCTGTTTTGAAGCAGTGGGAGAGGACAGACACAACAAAAAAACAGAAACGTGTCCTTTTGGGGCAAGATGAGGAGAGGATGTTGGGGCAGTGAATGTTGTTGAGGCATCTGAGGGTTTCTGCCTCCAGCCCTGGCTGCACCCAGCCCAGAGCAGAGCTGCCTGCCCTGCTGTCATGTCCATGTGACAAAAGCAAGAAGGGCTGTAGATATTTCTCATCCTGCATCTGGTCTGGGACAGGGAGAGGTCCTGCCAGTGCTCTCTAATACTGCACAGCCCTTTCAAGGCTGTTTATAGCTGAGCAAGTAAGCTCTGTTTAAAATAAAACAAAAATGAAATTTCTGATGCTGGATTTACTACTATACTGAGACTGGCATTAATGTAAAGGCATATATATATAACAGAATAATAACAATCGTAGGGATTTGAGTCTGTATATGCATGATAGTTTATGGAGGAGGCTTGAGGGAAGGACAGTTGCTCCATAAACCACCAATACTTTGAGTCATCAATATTTTGAGTGCATTTAAACTGAATGAAAGGAAGTGCTCAAAACTGGTTGTAATTCTTTACTGTTCTAAGTCACTTTGGTCTTTAAAACCCTTAGGTGTAGCTAAAAAAGGCTATCCTAAGATATGAAGAGGAGCTGCAACTTTTAGCACAAAAAATTATCGTGGAAAGATTTCAGTAATATCCCCATATTTATTCTGATAAATAAATGTTCTTTCTGTGTGTACAAGGTAGAGTAACTCCAGGCGTTGGGTATACAAGGATATTCACACCTACAGGATTAGGCTCACTTGACTGCACCTTATACTTTGTAATGCCTAAGGGAGGGTTGTTTATCTTGCCTTACCCACCAACCTCACTGCCTCTTGTTCCTGATAGCTTAATTAAGAATTCAACTTGGAATGGTTCTTCCCACTGGGTTACAAACCTTGAAATTAAAATTGGATACAATGGTCATAAGGCTCTTGGTTTAACAAATCAGTATGTATGTAAAGGTGAATATTTAAAAGGCTCTATTTAGAAACTCTGTCATTTCTTTGGAAGTGTAGCTGTTGGAGTGCAGGTCTGAAGCTAAGAAGAAAGAATGGTTATGTAGGTGATAATGTACTTAGCTGTAGAATAAATAATGGAATAAACTTTTTGTGAGTATAGGCACTCAAGTGACTTTCATTGAAAGGTTTCAAATCAGAAAAATATTTTAATTAACTGATCTTTACAGCGTGTTCTGATGCAGGTTTTGTTCTTCCTGTATTTTGATAAGGGAGGTAGAAGTAGAAATAGGTTAATTCATAAAGTCTTCTATGGTTTTAGATGCAAATTGCCTTAAACTCAGCAGTTTAGCTGACTCATCTAGAGTTTTGCTTATTTGGGGGTAAATGGTTTGTCAAAGGCAGAGTGGTAGAAGTGGCCAAACTTAGCATGTATCATGGATAATTTCTTGTCACTTTAGATTGTAGACTTATGAATCCTTTTTTTTTGCAGGTGATGGATGATTACAGTGTGATTGGTCGTTCGTTGTTTAAAAAGGAAACAAACATCCAGATTTTTGTGGGTCTGAAAGTGAAACTGTCTACAGGAGAAGATGGAATAATAGATGGTGGTTTTGGACAAAGTGGTAAATTTAAAATCCGAATTCCAGGTAGGTGCTTAGCAGTTAACAAATACTAATCTGTGTCAAGTAGAGAGGATCTTTCCATATTGTAAGAAGTGCTACCAGTAATCTCCTGAAGATCTGAAATCAGCTCATACCTGGTTGGAGCACTGATCTGGGGGGACTGTACCTCTTCTAATTACGTGATGGTGGCTGTGACTTACAGTGTGAGCCCGAATTCCCTGAAGGCACATCCCCTATGTCAACAAACGCAGGGCTCAAAATGACTTCTTGTTAAGCAGCAGTAACACAGAAATCATGCTGTGCCCAGAAAGGTTTGTGGCAGTCTCTCCTCTCCTAATGTATGTATGATTTGCACCACAGCCCTTCTGAACAAATAAAAGAAAGCAAACCTGCAATCATTTTTACCTGTAGCTACTTATTAAATATAGTATATTGGATGCAAGTTCCTTAAATTGGCTCTGTTCTGCATGTTATTACCTAACTTGCCTTCAAGCAAAAACTGCTTGATAAATGGGTTTTTGGACATCTTGAGAGTTTTTTATTGCTTGGGTCTCCTGGTTTTGTAATGTTATATATGACTGTATTTTTCATCCTTGGTGTATTGGAGGAAGGATTTATGCCTCCTTAGGTTAGAGCATGGGAAATGATGGGTGCTAGAGTTTATAAGTGTCATTACTGGGTTTTTTTTTCTCCTTCTTTTAAGGCAGGAGAGTAGTTCTGAGCCTTTTCAAAAGGCAATAATAGGTGTTGCATTTAACTCAGATTGCAGGATAAGATTTTAAGGATACCCGGCAGTACTTTTGTATTTCTGTTTAGTGTTCAGCCCGTTTGTCACCAGTTAATCCCCCGCCCTCTCAGGGAGATGAGCAAGATTACATCTGTTAAACAAGTGGAGAAAAGAAATTATAATGTTCTATGACAGCAAACAATCAACATAGCAATTGATCTACAGAGAAAGGTGAAGTTTCCTGATTCCTTGCAGAAGATGGACTATTTTTCCATTTAACTTAGAGTGAGATGCAACTGCTATAATTTCAATTTCTGCAAGTTTCCTTTCTTCTTCCTATTACAAGATAAAAATTTCTGACTGTATAAAATATCTCATGTGTTCCATCCTAGCCATACTTCTAGTTTTGTCACCAAATGCTCGACTTTGCAAATAGGTTTCAGAGCCTATTTAGCAAGATCACTTCACATTTAAAGAAAAAGATTGCACCACTTACATGTTTGCTTTTAGTTAGTTTAGTTAGTTTAGTTAGTTTAGTCTGGTATAGAAGAGCTTGTAGGGATTCACTGAGGTACCTTTAGGTAAGTGATGAAATTATGCATAAAAAGCTTAGAGCTGAAAAGCTGAAAATCAAGATGATGTCTTGCTTAAAAATGTAATTGTGTAATGTTCTTAGTAACTTTTCTTTCCCGGAGGCAAAAAATTGATGAACAAAATGAACCAGAGGGTGGCATTTACATTGCCATTTCTACATTTTTGGGTGGAGGAAATGGTTCTTCCTGGGACAGAGAGAAGCCTTATAAGGAGTCTTTGGGACCCTTGTGGATGTAAGCAGGAACTTTAATTGTGAACCAGCAGTTACATGAAGAAAATTGTATATAGATTTAGATAATGGCATTTTGCTCTGTCTGTTGAGTTAGTGGGAAATGATACCTTTCACCAAGGTGTTCATTATCTAATCTTGGTTACACTCATCTGATGTTTAACAGTAGACCTTGAAACAGAGGACCCTTTATGGTTTGTTCTTTCAATTAGAAGAATATGTAGCAGAACGCTAGAATTTAATACCTCTCTAAGGTAGGCAGAATAATACAACTTTGGTTTGCTTTAGTCTGGGTCAAACTTGGGTGCTCTTGTTCCCTGGAAAGAAAAGGCAATAGGTTAAATTAACCCAGGTTGAGAGTATCAAGGATTGGGAAAGAAGCACAGAATTTGAAAGAGCCTAAAACCCTGTATCTTTAAGAGTTGCAGAGATTTGTGTGTAGGGGGAGGGCCATTGCTGTGATGCTGCTTGAGTCAACTGCAGTTCACATTCCTTTGTTAGATCAGTGTTGCTTTTTTAATGTGTCTGCATCCTGTTTGTGGGTTGGGTTTTTTTAATTTAACTGGTCAGACTTTTCTCTCCCGTATACCCCCCATCCCATTCTTCATCCATGCCTCCTCTCTTACAGTGTTTGAGAGATTTTTTTGCCAAGTGCTTTTTTAAATTTTTCTAAAATAATTTTTCTGTGATTCCTTCAGAAATGTATCAGAGAGTGGGAGGGAAGGGAAGGAAATGTCCAGGTTGCAAACTGCCTTGTACTGCCTCAGCCTGGCAGTCAGTCAGTGCTCTCATATTTAAAACCAGTCTTAACCTCTGGAACTGAATTAGCTCCTTCAGCCAATTGACCTGATGACAGCTGACAGCTGGTTTTGGAAACAAACCTCTCCACAGCAGTAAAAATCGAGTAGATGTGTCAGAGATTTGTGTCCTGACTACCAAAGGTAATGACAGACCGTGGCACATCTTGGGGTGTTGCATGGTCCCACTGGTGCCAACAGCACCCACTCACACCAGCAAGTGCTGGGCTCCCCAAGTGTTGTTCATGCTCACTTGGAAGTGGCTTGTGTTTGCTTACAGATCAGCCTGGGAACATTGTCTTATGTCATCTGTGGGATGAAACTTGGCAGACCACGACTGGGAATGGCAGAACGTGGATCTGTTTCTTATTCTGGCACTGCTTGTGTGCAGCAATAAGTCAGATAATTCTCTCTGCTCTTCTGCTCTGTGAAATGGGGATAATTACTATCCATTCTGGAAAAAAACCCCAAAATAATGAAATCTCTGATTTAGATTTATTCTGGGCTTGGAGCATTAATATTCCTAGAAAAGATGTAATTCTTTTTCTTTAGAGTACAAAAAACACATCTAGAGTACAGCAGGCAATTGGAAGTTCCTCAGTCGCTGAGAGATGTCAGTAGTTTGGAAGAAATTCAGGGAAGAGCAGCAAGAATGCTGGAGAGGCTGAAGGGATTGATTTATGAGGGAAACAAGATGAAAAGAAATGCATGAAACTTGGTTAAATGATGTCTGAGTGGGAGATATGATTATCTGCAAGTATTTGAAGAACATAACAGAGAAGAATCCCTTAGGGTGGTCCAAGGAGGTGGAAGCAAAGCTTAATAACATGAAATAAAGGGAAGTGTAACTTGGCTATTGAGAGATGTTATTTAGCAGAGATGTCTTGCTCTGCCAGATCATCTTTGCAGAGGAAGATGATGTATTCCAATTTGACAACACTCATGTGTTGTTTGCCTGGATGTTTGCTAGTGCAGGGTAAAACGGAGAGGCAGCAGGATGGTGGGTGAAAGTACAATTTATTTTTCATCTCACTTCTGGTTTTGTGTCCAGGCATGCTTTTATTGCTTGAATGACAAGGTATAACCTACTTTCTAGAATGTTTACAGCAGCATCTAAAAGAAAAAACCAGTTTTTTCTGGCAGATCTGCTGTTGTGTAGGGCTCAGTTGAGGAGCTGTTTGTGTTTAACTGAGGGCAAAGTTTCAAGGCCTGTTAATTGACAGGATGACGCTTCCTTTCCAGACTGGTTGCGTGATCAAATGCATAAAAAGGGGGACATAATCTCTAAACTCACAAGAGAGTTTTGCTTAGTTTAACAAGCTGCTTAAAAAGCAAACAGGATTTGAAAGGCAATTTAAACTACACTGCTTTTAAAGTTATTCTTTGAGTGGATGAAGGAGCGAGCTACTGATGGGGCGCTGCTTGCTGAGGTGGGTGATATGTGGCAGCTGTTTTAGTTGTAAATGGAACACTGTATAGGGTAAATGAGTGAAAAGTATTGTTCAAGAACAAGTTTGGGGAGGCAGGAACTGTATGTTTAAGTGTCTTACTCTAAAGAAGATAAAAGCTAACAATGACAGTCTTTGGAAAATGCTTATTTCAACATACCTTGCACCAAGGAATGTTGTGCCAGTTGATAAGAAATTTAGAGGAAAGTTCAGCAAATCATTTGAATAACCTAGTGCTAATTGTGGATTTTATTTAACTGTCTCTCACCCAAGAATTGACCCTGTAAAA
The DNA here is from genome assembly GCA_013397915.1 of Daphoenositta chrysoptera. Taxonomy (NCBI): domain Eukaryota; kingdom Metazoa; phylum Chordata; class Aves; order Passeriformes; genus Daphoenositta; species Daphoenositta chrysoptera. The sequence continues at coordinate 1,013,948 of VZRO01007383.1, forward strand.
CACTGCTTGGTTTGCAAAATCACGATTTGTTGATGTGTGTCTTGACATCTTCTAAAAGATTGACTTTAGATATGCCCATTTCTTTGGTTTTGGCTCATTGCATTTGTCTTGGGCTTGATTATTGTAAAAGGTAGCAACTTTTAAAATTTAATTGGAGCATGTGTGATATCTCAGGCGTGGTTCACTTTCTTTTCTGTCTAATTGCTAGTGAAGTGTTCATCCTTTCTGAGGCACTGCAGTGTGTTCGACTGCCATTCTCCTCTTTTTAACTAAAAATTGCTATACATGACTTCGTTAAGAGCTACCTTATTTCTTAATGTGAAAGAAGCAGTGCATATCTAACACTCCTAAGAGCTGAACACATTTCTGAATTGAGCAAATTTAAATATAATAAAAGACACTTTTCATAAGAAGAGATACAGATGAGAATATTGGAGTACAAGGTTTGTGGCTTTGCTGTTCTTTTTGGCCATACAGGATAACAGGAGTTTTAAGTTTCTTAAAACAGGTGAAGACAAACTGGTTTATGACTTTGTCTTTTGTTGCCAATAACTTTTTGCCTTGCACTTGACAGAACAAGTCCCTTTCTCTGTTTCCACTGCTTGTCATGGTAAGAGGGATTGAATGTGCCATAAAAGTGTGTTCTGAAGTAACAGCACAGATGAGCTCCCTAACCCAGGACACAGCACCCCTGGGATCCTGCACTGTGGGTATAACATGACATAAAGGGGTCAGAATTAAGCAAAGTGTCTGATTCTTGAGAATTCCTCGTATTTTTACATGTGGAATCAAGGGTAGAAATGCAGACTATGTTTCCCCTTTAGCATATTGTGGATTTGGTGCATCTTTGGTGGTTTTATATTTTGCCACTTTTTTCATTGGATGAGATCCACACTGGCTTGCAAAGGACTTAATGACATAGTGGGAGAGCTGTGATGTAAGAGCTGTACATGAACAGCACTACTCTGCATAATTTCAATTCCAGTTAAAAACTGAAGGTTTAGAAGTGGAATTCAATTTTTTTTCAGTATGTTTTAGCATTCCACTTAGGCAAAGAAGTTGACTATAGGTTAAATAGCATAAGGGAAATTAAAGTTATGTGAAGATTGAAAAACGCAACAGTAAAATAATTTGTGTATCACATTGCCTTCTGTAATCTCCTCCTTAAGAGCTATCTTAATTGTATTCTTTTTTGATATTTGATGTTTTTATTGCTATTCAAGGCATATGTCACTTTGTTCAGGTAGGTCTCAACACCCCAGCATAGCTGGCATTTGTGGAATATTACTTTCAGGGGTTTGGGGTTTTCTTAACAACTGCAGGAGACAAGCTTTGAATGGTTGACTGTAGATAAATGTCATATTCCCAACTCTGTGATTTGGAGGGCACTCCTTACTGACATCAGCAGGAATGGGGCAGTCTAAACCTTTTCATTGCACTGAGAATAATTAAACACCCTGTCACTAAGCAGCATACCTTTTTTGTGGGAGATCTTGACATTTGGAATTCTTCGCTTGTGTTGCATTAGAATAGGATAATCTTCCCTTAGGCCAAATGGAATTTAGGCACATTTAATGTCCTTGTTTCCCCAGCCTGGCTCCTGTTTTAATAAAGGAAAATAAAAAATTGTTGGCTGCAAGGGTCTGGTGTGTTGCCATCCCTGTCAGTATCAGGTGAGGCTGAGCAGGATTTCAGTCAAGAGGAAAAACAAAAGCCCAAGGGCAAAGAAATCTGTGTAGCTGTGTTTTATTTAAAAGCTGGAGATTAGCTCTGCTTGTTCTTCCACAGTCTCTTTTCCCCTACCCTCTAAACCAAACAAAACCTAAAATCCTTAAGGGGTACTTCAGGCATAAATCTCCTTCTCTCGGTTTTGTGGAAGTTGGCTGGTGTAGTATGGGCAGAGGCTGGGAGAGGATTGTTGCCAGGGAGGCATCACTTCCTTGTATGATCCCCTCTTGAGCAGATTAAGCTGTAGTGATGTGGAAGTCCTGGTGACCACGTAGGAACTAGGGATTGGTACTGCATTTACACAAAAAGGTTGGCCTGAAGGAATTGAGCTTACCTCTTGAGTGGTGACATCATGTGAGCCCACATTGACCTGTGAAGCTGAATAGCCAGATTTATTGACCTCAGAGTGTTCTTGTGGAATCAAAGTCAAGATTTGTGCACATTCCTTCTCAATGAAAACAGAAGCCAAGGAAATGTTAACTTACAAACTGCCTGTCTGCCTCATTCATGTTAGGATTGGGAGATCCTGGTCTTGTCTGCAGTGGCAGAATTGCAGGAATCTCTGAGCTCAGAGCTCTGAAGGGGGAATGTGTTGATAATAAAATTGGTTTCACAGGCAGCAGGTCATTGCACACTAGAGCAGATCCTGTTCCCAGGGGAGGTTATGACTCTTCTTTGGATTTGAAGCTTCCACTGGAGTGTCTGTCCAGCAGGTTGTTTCTCCAGGATCAAGCAGACATGGATTACAGAATTATCAGGCATCAGGTGATGTAGCAGCATTTGAGTGTGTCCGCAAGAAAGGAGTCCAGCTCCTGTGTAAGCCCTACTGTTGGGTACAGTACAGGCTACACAGTGATGCTCCAGGTCACTGAAAAGAATGAGAGCCTTTTATTTGACTGCTACACACCCTTTCTGTTCTCGTGCAGGAGGAGCTTAATGGAAGTGTCATTAGTGCAGCAGAAGGAATGTTGGTGGTCCTGCACCACATGATGGGACTGCAGGGTTTCTTCCCCACTCACTGCATCACACCAGTGACCATCACACTCCCCTCCAGGGCAGGGCTAGTGGTGGCCTTCAGGAAAAAGTCCTGTTGCTCTCTGACCAATCCTTCCATGGCAGTAAAGAGCAGTGTGTGCTGAACCCCATTTAATCCCCTGAGTAGCAAAGCCCCTCACACTTGCACAAGTGTGAGCTCAGCCCCAAAGCAAACCGAGCTTTCACTCTGGGCTTTGCTGCCTGCTGGGTTCGTGTTTAGTTTATTTCTGTATTACTCGGTAGAGCATGTTTTTCTGAGCTTGTGGTTTGTATGTGGAAAGCAGTAAGGATGTAGGTGCTGCCTCAATCTATAAAGAAAATTACCTTTAAAAGACAAGGTGGTGAAGTTAAGCTTTTAAAACTTCAGATATAAAAAATAATATCTTAATTAGCTCTCCATTGTGAGATGCATTATTATATCAGCTCTAATTAAGTGATTGCATTCCCCATGCTGACACACAAGGAAAACTTTGCTGGTTTTGGGTGATGCTTTGTAATTGACCTGTTGTCCTGTACTGAGGGATTTTTTTCTCCTCAGTGAGTAATCAATTCCTTTATTTTTTCCATTTCACTGGAGTCCTGCTGTAAATATGAAATTAATTATTTGTGCTATTTATGGGAAAAAAAATCCTATTAAGAAAATAAAAGAATTCCAGCAAATGGGATTTGTTTGACCATAGGGTATTTTAACTTCTACAGATTCTACCACTTGGGAAAGGAAAAAAACCACAACCCACAACCAAAAGAAACCCCACTTGGCAATCACTTGCATACATTTTCTTTTCTTAATATTTGCTTCCAGTCTCCACTGAGCCTCCCATCACTTTGACT
>VZRO01007385.1:0-12207 GCA_013397915.1 Daphoenositta chrysoptera
CCTCCTGGGATCCCTGCCTGCCCAGGATTTCTCTCTGGTGTCCCAGCTGCCCACCCAGAGTGGGTGGTGGCAGTCAGCAGTGACTTTTGGCTGGGGACCCTCAGCTGTGCACCCGGCTTGCAGCACAGCCTCAGGCCGTGTGCAGTGCTTTCAAGGGGCTGGGTACATATTTTTTTTCCAAGATCCTGTTTTCTCATGCCAATCCTTCAGCCGTCCTTGGGAACGCGGCTGCCAGCGCGGCGGAGGGAGCCCGCGATGAGCGATGCCACAGAGCGACCCCTATAGTTAAGGTTACATGAGAATTTCTATAGGCTAAAAATTTTCCCAAACATTCACCTGCTGGGCTTAAATTTTCCATGCTTGTTGTTTGCCTGAAGGTGAATTGTTGTCAAGCTTGAGAAAAATTCCTTTGGCTGTGTCTGTGTTATGGGAGAAGAGAAAACACTTGCTTCCCACTGGAAAATCTTTAGCTACTTTTTTCCCCCCTTCTCCTTCAGACAGGGCTACAGAAAATAGTCTGGAGTCTGAAAAGCCTCGGAACTTGGCCTGGCCCAAGTACCTCAGTGGGAAGATTAAAGCAAAGGAAAAAAAGGGATAAGAAAATGGGAAACTGGGCAAAGGGGCTGGGGGAGGGCACAGCTGTCAGAGCATGCTCTGTCTTGCCACGATTCCTCTTTTCTCTCTCGGTTTTGGTGTTGCCTCCAGCAGCATCACGAGCTCCGTGGTTGTGGCACCGGTGCCGATGGAGACGGGTTTGGTGTCCGGGGCAGGTGGAGCTTGGCCAGGGTGGGGTGGACGGGCCGGGGCTGGTGTTGGCTCCTCACACCCTGTGCACTCCAAGGGTCCGTGTCTCCGACCTTCCTTCCATCCTGTGCAGCTTTGAGTGATAAAAACAAGGGGTGGGCACTTCCACCTTCTCCAAAACCAGTGGTTAATCGGGGACAGAATTCCAGGCTGATAAGCACTCCGGGAATTTTCATGTTAAGAAACTGGCGTGGCTTCTTGTGAAGTTGGTTAGTTGGTGTTTTTTTGAGGGATTGAGTTCCTAGCAAGATCTTTGTTGATGAGGAGTTGAAGTTGCACCATCTAAGGAAGGAAATATGAAAAAGTCGATTCTTACACAGACTTAAAACTTTTAAAGTTTTAAAAAGAGAATTTTTTTTTTTTAATAAAAGTGCAGTTTAGCAAACTGGGCCAGACAGCAAACCATGTAAGAACATGCACATCCCTGCATGTGTTCTCTGGGTTTTGGAAATCTGATGGATGTGTTTGAGAATGGGGGACCCCCTGAATGGGTGGCCAGCAGAGCCGTGGGTCAGGCAGAGTAAATGAGTTATTCAGAGGGTGCCAAAGGTGGGATTTACACTTGACTCTCCAGCCCCAGCTGGGAAAACCCTCGTGGCACGAGGAGCACAAGCTGCGGGGTGCAGGGTGAGGACTGACTGCTGTGTTCTCGACTGTTTTGCAGTTATGCAACCAGAGCATCACATTCCTGTCATTTTTACATCTCATGCTGGCTCCTGCCTTTGGCTGGCAGGTATTTTCTGCAAGGAGGGGTGATTCCTGCCTTCCCCCTGCCCTCCCTCCTCCAGGAGCCGCAGGTGCTGCTCTGCCTCTCCCCGCAGGTGTGGTGGCCACCAGCGCAGGGGGTTCTGCTCCGTGTCTGCTCCTGCCGCCCTCTGATCGCAGCTCCTGGGCAAAACCTGTGCCAAAGAGGCTGCAGGAGCAAGAGGCTGCCGTGTCCTGCACAGGCATCCCAACCAAATCTCCCTCTCCCAGAGCAGGGGGTGCTCCTTCCCACCCCAAATCCTCCAGACGCTTCCGTGCCGCGCTAATCCCGCTCCCGGTGATGAGTTTATCCCTCGCCAGAACTGGCTCCAGAATTCCGTGGTTGTTAATGTGCTTAATGCTGCCCTTCCCGCTGCTCCAAGCATCACAGAGAACATGAAACAATATCTGGGCAGTGCCCCTTCTCCGTGCAGGGGTTCCTGGGAGAGGGACAATGTTTGCATTGAGCAGCGGTCGCTGGTTGCTGTCTGCTCTCACAGAGAGGATCTGATCCGGCTCTTGAAGTGGTTTGGGCTGGAACAGAACACGCCTGTGCGGAGAACAGCACAGGGATTTTAGTCACTTCTTGAAATGGGGAAAATTGCCTCATTTTTCAGCATTTGGCCTGCGATCCCACACTTCCTAGCTCTATGTAGGGATTAGTTCATACTTTTTTTGGTATTTTTGGCCCGAAATGAACGCTCCCAGCCAGAGGAGAGATAATTCCACTTGTGCTGATCCCCCGGGGCACATGCAGAGCTGCAGAAACAGGAAATAGGAAACGTATTACATACCTTTTCCCCTCAATTTTGTTTTCATAATGCATGGAAAACAGCAGAGCTCTGAATTATTTGAAATTTTAGAGTTATTTAATATTTATTTTTGAGAAACAATCTCCCTTTTCAGGGAGGCCTCGTGGTGTCAGAGCAGCCGTCTGGGCAGCTCCAGCTCCAGCTCCAGCTGGGGTGTGAGGGAGTTGGGGGCTGCATGGCCTCACTTGGGGGTCCCTGGTCCCCAACAAGCAGCCACTGAGGGTGTCACATGCCAACCCTGTGCCAGGCAGGAGCGAAGGGCATTCCCCTGGCAGCACTGCACTCACACACACCTGGATTCCTCCTTGGAGTGATCCATCCATGCAGAGCAGATCCCCGGGCCCTGTGACCTGGCTCCCCCATTTTATTTGGAAATAAAATCAAATGCCATTCGGAGACCATATAAAAAGCGAAGAGCTGAAGAAAAGAATTAATGAGGAATTCATTATGCCAATCTGATGTTTTGGTTTCTAATTTTCTTCTCAGAACCCAACCTCCCAGATTTGACAATCCATCTAATTATTGCCTGGCCTTTGGAGGGGTTTAAGTGGCACGTGCTGGGACTTGGACAGTTTCTTATTAGCGGTGGGGAAAGTTGGGATTGAAAAAGCCTTGTGTTGTGTTGGTGTATTTCTGGGTGTCAGAGGCTTCTAAGTGCCTTACGTTTTTCCAATCCATTCTGCATCTCTCTAATTTTCAGGGCTTTCAACACTTTCTGGCGAGCAAAGCCTGTGGATAACCCGAGTAAATGACTTTTTCCATGAATAGAGATTGGCCAGGGAAAGCTGAGTGATAAACAGAATAATCCTTTTTGTGCTTTTCCCAGCTCCAATCTTCTTTGCACACCAAATAAACACTCTCAAGCTGCTTAGAGCAAAATCTCTAATAGGCTGTGGTGGTGCTGAGCAGGGCTTGGCTCTGTGTCAGACCGAGGGACAGGACAGTGGAATAAAGTCCTAAGAATTTTTTGGGAATTAGTTTACATACCCCCAAGCATAGTGTATTTTGGCACTTGGGCTGCATTACAATATAATCCACTAGCACTCAAAATAGCCTCAAAAATGGCTTTTTTGCTCATTTCTTTGGCTTTTCCCAGAGCCCCGTGTGAGTACAGAGGGCTCTGTGTCGGGCCCTGGGACACTGCTGTCACCTGCCAGCCCGAGGGGACCTGCTGCAGCCTGGCCCTGGCACACAGGGAGTGCAGGCTGGGGATCACAGGTGTGCTCATGGCCTCAGAACCTCCATCCCCCTCTTTGTCAGCTTTGGGAATGAAAATTATTTGCTGTGTGAGAGTAGGGGTTTTTCCCAAGTGGATAAATGTGAACCCATTGGGTTGGTGTGGGGGATGTCCGAGCTGGGCAGAGCTGCTCCTGTGTGTTCAGGATGTTTTAGGTAATGGTTTGACACTGTTGTTGAAGAAACTGAACCAGTTTGAGGTCTGAACCACTGGACATTTCCTCAGAGAGCAGAGGGATGAGGATGCTGCCTGCAGCAGCAGCACAGGGAGATCCTGTCCATGCTCCTCAAATCCAGGGTTTGCATCCTACAGTTTCTGCCTCTTCAAGTCCAGTAAAACTCAGCATTTCAAAGTGCCCCAGGTCCTTGGCCTGCAGGAATCCTCTCTTTATTGGTGTATTAAGAGCAGCTTTGTAGAAATAACTTGTATAAAACCAGAGCATTTCTCATTTTCCCAGGTGGGAAATGAACAAACGAGGTAATGTTTGCCTGAAGCCCAGGCCAGCCCCAGAACAGGTGGTGGCTGTTATTGTCAAGTAAGAAAATGATTTTGTAAGTAATTAGTTAAACTGCTCAGCCTACATCTCTCCAAAGAAATACCCCTTAAATGCATGGAGCACATTGGCTGAGATGCATCTGCTCAGTGTGTGGTGATGTGGGGCACAGCCAGGTAAATCTGCTCCAAAATACCATCTGTGAAGCATGGCTGGAACTGAACTATCCACACAACTACTATGTTTGCAAAAAAAAAAAAACAAAACCACCCTTTGTTTCTGGCAAATAATTCAGAAAAAAATTTAATTTTTGCAAATATTCCTTTGCAAAGAGTACAGACTGACATGAAAATGAAAAAATCCCGTCTTGCTCAGTAGTGCCTGAATGAACCAAAGCCTGACAGAGTGTGTTTGTTCCCCAGCTCCTCGGCAGGGAAGCTCAGGCAGGAAACCTGTGGAAATGTTTTTAAAGTGTTTACAGTGGCAGTGAGATGGACTTTTCACCAGCTCTCCGTGCCCAGCCTGCCCACGCTGCGGCTGCCAGGCTGGGGGGTCCTGTCAGAGGGACAGAACAGCACTGGTGGCTGTAGGTCACAGCCACCACTGTCACCTCCTCTGGTCCCAGTCCCACCCGCCCCGCTGGGCATCGAGGACCAGGCACCCCAGCTGTGGTGGGAGGTCAGCTCCCCTCCCACAGAGCCAGCCCAGCACATCTCCCCAGCCCGTGGCAGAAGGCAAAATGCTTGCCTGCTTCCCATGTCCTCGTTTTCCTCCTCTTCGGGCACCTTCAGAAGCAAAATATTTTGGAACAGCAGTGCGGATCTGCATCCTGTCAGAAAGGCTTGAGTCCTTGGAGCTCTTCTGGTCTTCTGTCTGATGGCTTGTCTGGGAAAGGCAGTGAAAAACCAGGAAATGTGTGAGCTTGAGGTCCCTCAAGGATTAGATGGAACCAGTTTTTGGCCCTAATCAGGCTGGAGTGGCCCATCCTTCGCTGGGGGAATCGTGCCCCATCCCTGGCTTGCTCCTGTTCCTGTGCAGCCCTGCCCTGTCTGCACTGGCTCTGGGAAGATCCTTCCCCTGGCCCCGCACCAGGGGCAGCCCCACGACGGGGCCAGAACTGTGCCAAGCCAGGCAACAGGAGATGCTGCTGGGGGAGCGGGGGAATCCTTGGCTCTTTCCGTGGTTTCCATGGTTCGCTCTGTGTCCAGGCTGGGTTTCGGCAGCTGCAGCCCTGCATCCCTGGGGTCAGCAGGTGGGAGACCAGCAGGGTCCTGCTCTGCTTCCACCTGTCCTCTGCCTTTCAGACCTTCCTGGTGATGCCATGATGATTTTTGCTTTTTTGTTTATACCCCTTTTATATACTTTTTCTATATTCTTAGTGCTTCTAGCCCACATTCTTAATATTTTGTTAAGCCCAGAGCCCGAAGCCCTTGGCAGGCTGGCAGTGAGGGGTCAGAGAGCCCCAGGCACCAAGGGCCTCTCCAGAACACATCCTGTACCCTGAGCTGGGCCCAGCCAGGGGAAGGTTCCTGGGGTTCCCTGGAGCCTCTCCCTGGGGAATCTCTGCTGGATGTGCTCATTTGTGAGGCCCAGGATGTGATCCCGAGTGCCCGTGGGTGGCATTCCGTGTGCTCTGGGGCACTGCCCCTGGCTGTGCTGCACCTGAGGGGCCTGCAATGAATACCCAGGGAAAAAAACCTTTTTCCCTTCTAACCGTGTTTGGCTCTTCATTTTCAGACCAGGAAAAGGCATCACTGCCATACCCTGCACACTCTGAAGGTCTGGAGAGGCTCACCCAGCCCCCGTGTGCTGGCAGGGCAGTTCAGGGGTCTGGCAAGGGGCACGGGCGTGCAACCCCTTTCCGTATGGTCCTGGCACAGCCAGAGTGGCTGCCCTGCGTCACCAGGCCTGGCTGCTGTCCCCAGAGCAGCGTGGCTTCGCCGTGCAGCCCCTCGGTGGCATTTGGAGATGATGACACTACGGCCTTGAGGCGAGTGACAGAGAGGGCAGAGACCGACTCAGCCCCTGCTGCTGCCTGGAGATCCAGGAGTGCAGAGGAACCCAACTCTGTGAGTGTGGGGGAGAGCCCCTGCAGATCAATGCAGCCTTTCTTCTGGGAAGGGTTTCCTGCAGCCTTCCAGCATAACCTGTCACTTGTTGGGTTCAGGCCGCGCTGGGAGGTTCATACCCAGACCCTGCCGAGGTTCTGTGCCAAGCGGGGAGGGAGGAGCTGAACGTGGCCTGTGCTGCTGCAGAACCCAGCGAGATCTGCGCTCAGGGCTGCCCCGAGTTACCCATTTCTGCAAGAAACAGTGTCTCGCTGCATTGTGCCTGCAGCCTGCTAATTAGCTGTAAGTGATATAATGCGACTGGGATTTCAGCTCAAGCGTGAATGACCTATTCCCTGCTCGCCGTGGCGCTTGGCATGAGCGCTGCTCGCGGACAAAGCGTGCTGGGAGGCATCCCCTGCCCTGAGCCCCACAGCCCGGCCCGCTGGCACCGAGCCTGACCTCACAAGCTCTTTGTCGCTGTGTCCCTTGTTCCTGTGGCCCTGATGCCGTGAGCACAGAGCACGAGATCCCCCTGTTCCCCCCAGCTCCAGCCCTGGCACAGCTCTGGACTGACAGGCCAGGGAGAGGCACTGGGATTACACCAAATTTCTGTGCAGCGTCAAAAGAGAAAAGTGATTCCAGTGGGGAGTGTACCGAAGAGATAGGGGCAAGTTGTGTTTTGGGAAGGCTGTGGTAAGGTCAGAGCTGGTGCTCCAGGTTTGGGGTTGGTGGAGGGGCTGCTGGTGGCCCTGCTCTGTCCCAGCAAGCCGGGTGTCTCACCCAAGGCACCCCAACTGCAGCAGGAGAAGAGAATTAGACAATGTCATTGCAAATAAGCTCCACAAGGGAGCTGGTGGTGCCTTGGGCTCTCTGTTTTCTCCAGATTTCCACAAATCTACCCCAGATTCAAATCAAACCCAGGCTGGGTTTGCCACACATACCCAAGGTGTGTCCCTGGGGTTGGATGAGCACACGAGGCTGTGAGGACGTGTGTGTGCGACCCTCTGAAAAACAGGACAAAAATTCAGTTGCAAAAATACACCTGGCAAACTCCAACGCCTAAAATTAGAAGTGCAATTTGATATCTGAGTGCCAGCAGCAGATGAACAACAGGTCACACACAAATGTAAATTGCCACATGATTAACATTGGATGAACTTTCAAAATCTGGATGCCAACAGATGCACGATAAAATTTTCCCACAAAATAAACATAAAGGAGTTGTTCTTGTGCCAGTCCTCAGTTTCTGCTGCATGTTACAAAGGCAAGCTAATTGTGGGTAAAAATATTGAGCAGCAAATCCTCTTACCAGCGAAGGTGCAGTTTCCAAACTTGCCACTGCTCAGGGGGATCCTTCCCAAAGCCAGATATTCACTGCATGTTAATCTGCTTGGCCAAAATTTCTTACTGCAGAAATGAGATTGAGTAAGTAAAGGATAAACACGAGAGCATGGGAAGATGAAATAGAAGGATATCAGTGGGTTCTGCGCTGTCACGGGGCATTTTGGGAAGGTGTTTGCTCCATGCCCCACAGACTCACACGGCTGTCAGAGTGCCAGCCTGGAGCACACTGCCTGGCTTGCAAGAGGAGCCTCTTTGATGATGCAGAAATCATTTTACTTATTGAAGCAGTGAATGTTAATGATTATTAATTGGAAAAGGCTCTCCAGGGGCCATGTGTGTGTGGGACTAGTGAGTGCTTTGCAATTCCAGCATGAAATGAGTTACTCCACAGCATTAAAATGAGCAGAGCTCTCCCCAGCATCCCCAGCAAGTAATTGAATTGTTACTGCGTGGCACCAGCCTTTCCTATTCGCTCTGCACTGACACCAGGAGCTGGGGACCCTTCACAGTGAGCATTCAACCGAATTCAGCCTGAAATCCAGGTGCAGATATGTTTTCAGCTCCTCTCTGAAGCAGTTGCAGATTCACCCGGTGTGCCCTGGAGCCCCAGAGCTGTTTTGCCTCTGAGGGGTTTATTCTGTGGTCACAGTCACACCGGGGCCAGTGGGGAGCAGGGACCCTGAGGGGGGCAGCAGGGAGAGCCAAGGTGGTCACAGGGATGAGGACAGAAGTGGCTGCAGCAGCTGATGATGAGAATAGCTCAGTTTGCACAGAGGAATGAAGTTTTTGATGGCCTCTGCTTTGCAGGGTGTGTGGAATCCCCCGCCCAGCAGCAGGCTGAGCCCAGAGCAGCAGATCCGAGCTGTCAGGTACAGGCTGCACACGGGAAGCAGCATGGGATGATGCAGGATGGGATCAGCTGTAGGTGTGGGACTTGGGGAAAACTTGTCTTACAACAGAAAAGCCTCTTTAAGGCACACCTCTGTCCTCTGTGGAAGGGAAGGGGAAGCAGGATCAATAAACCGGTGGTGACTTTTAAATTGTGGGAAGAGGTCACAGCCAGAGGGACAACCCGACCTGCTCATCATGCAGAGGGGCAGAGTGGCTGTGCCACTTCCCTGCCCGCTGATGGAGTGACCTGGGAACTTCCCAGCCCATGAGCTGTAAACACAGCGTTTATTTCCTGGGGAAAGGAGAGAAGTTGAGAACTGGAGAATTAAATGCCCAGTGAAGGGCATGGGCTGGGTCCGTGCTGCTGCCGCCCGTCTCGCCAGTGATGTATTGCAATAACACATCACAGAGCGGTGGCATTTGGTGACTTATGGCTGCAATCTGTCACCAGGCCAGCGCTGCTGGCACCCCACATCGGCAGAGCTCCGGCAAGCGCCGGCACAGCAGGACCAGCCAGGGCACAGCAGGCAGGGGCAGCTGCCCTCCAACCACCTGGCTTGGGCAGGGACACTGGGGGTGGGACAGGGAAGGCACCCCAAGGGGATGGGGGTATTCTGTGGTGCTGTGGAGCAACCCCAGCCCAGGGCAGCAATGTCCAGTGTGTGGGGAAGGCCCTGGGGGCCAGATCCCCACCTCTGTGAGCCAGGGCACACCTTTGCATGGGTCTGCATCGCTGCTTCCACTGTCTTCTAGAGGTGGTAGGAAGCATGGCATGGCCTGGAGGGGGCGAGTCCTTCTGGGATGGCTGCTGCAGGAGCAGCTGCGTGTCCCCCCAGCAAGGGACACCCAGTGCCCAGCACAGCCCCCACCTCCAGTGTTCACCCTGCAAAGCTGGCTGGCAGCTGGGTGTCAGCACGGGGACGGTCCCTGGGAATGTGGGCTGGGTGGGCTGGCTGCCCACGGGGCTGTGGCACTGCTGTGGGGAGGTGGCACAGCTCAGCACTGAGCCCTGAGGTGGCTCTCAGTGCAGGGGCCGGCTGCTCCTGGGGCTCATGCTGGGGTGGGCAGCCCGGAGCAGGACAGCCACGGGCAGGGGCTGTGTGGTCAGGCAGGACCCTTGTGGTTCACACCCTGCAGCTCTGCCCCCGCAGGAAGATTCCAGTGAGGAGGGGTGGGTGCAGGGGCTTGAGCTGGGTTTTGTCCTTGCCCGTGCAAATGGCAGCTCCCTGGGCTCTTCGGACTAAAAGGCTGTGAGAAAAGGGGCCTTTGAGAGCTACAGCAATTTTCCCGGTGAATAGGAGTTGCTGTTCCTGTAACACGAGTTGTTCACACACATGCAGTAATGTCCTGTTTGGGGCTTATGTAATGGGATGGAGGGGCTCCAGTGAGGGACCGACCCCGTGGAGAGGCACTCGCGCCGTCTCAGGCTGGCAGAATGAGCCGGACTTTTCCAGGCCCTGCTGAGATGTTCATTTATAACTCCCACCGTCTGGAAGAAACCTTGCCAATCAAAACACGCCACGGGTTTTCCAACGGGTTAGGAGCACTCCTCTCAAAGAGGGTTTTTGAGGGGGGCCCAGGATATTTGATAGGAGTTAAGCTGTAAAATTAGTTTCAGAGCAGCGGGTTGTCTCCTTCCCAGCACGCTTGGCTGGCGGCTGCGGGAGCATTAACCCCTCACGGCTCCACTCCCACCCTGCACTGTGGGGACACCGTGTCCACCCTGCACCGTGGGGACACCATGCCCACCCCTCTCCCATGGCCAGGGGCAGCTGTGCCTGTGCTGGTTGGGCCATGGGGATGGTTTTGGTGGTGATGTCTGGCTCGTGGCCCCAGCAGCTCTCCCCAGGATCCCTGGTGGGATGTGTCCTGCTCCATGCCCCAAGCCATTGGTCTGAGGCAGAGCCCTGCTGGAACATCTTTACCTGTAATTCAGGTAGTGCCAGACGTGGTGAAAGTACAAACTGACACGGCCACAGCGGAATGGGCTGGCCCAGCCTTCCCCATGTGCCTGCATGGAGACAAAACTGACCAGCCCTGAGGCTTCACTGCCCTTGCTGGGAGGGCTGTGGAGCAGTGGGTGATGGAAGAGGTGATGCCATAATGATTTTTTGCCTTTTCTTTTATTCCCCTTTTATAGACTTTTTCTATTTTCTTAGTGCTTCTAGCCCACATTCTTAATATTTTGTTAAGCCCAGAGCCCGCAGCCCTTGGCAGGCTGGCAGTGAGGGGTCAGAGAGCCCCAGGCACCGAGGGCCTCTCCAGAACACATCCTGTACCCTGAGCTGGGCCCAGCCAGGGGAAGGTTCCTGGGGTTCCCTGGAGCCTCTCCCTGGGGAATCTTTGCTGGATGTGCTCATTTGTGAGGCCCAGGATGTGATCCCGAGTGCCCGTGGGTGTGCATTCCGTGTGCTCTGGGGCACTGCCCCTGCCTGTGCTGCACCTGAGGGGCCTGACATAAATACCCAGGGAAAAAACCCTTTCCCCCCTCTAACCATGTTTGGCTCTTCATTTTAAGACCAGGAAAAGGCATCAGAGAGAGCATAGCAAATGCCATTTCCATTGCTGGGAAGCAAAATGAACTATTGGTCTTACTCTTTATCCTCTTCGCACATTCCTCCTCCAGCCCCTCCTGGGTTTGCTCAGCCCTGGAGTGAATTTCCCCTTGCAGCTGGCAAAGGCAGGACCTGCAGGGGAGAAGGACCTGGTTTGGAAGAATCTGAGCACCTGAAACACCTCAGCCTGGCATGGGCGTTTGCAAAATCCCAGAGCCTGTCTTCGAGTTTAGTTGTGAAACGAATGTTCTCTTTGTTTTCTGCTGAATGATAATGAATCACTAGAAACTTGAAACCATTTTAAGGATGAATAAATGACACCTTCTAAGCTCCATGTTTATCTACTATTCTGCTACCAGAGCGATTTCATAGCAGAGCTATCAATGAATTTAATTTACATAATGGTTTATCATATACTTCAATATTTCAAACACACTTCATTAGGCAGCACCACCAGTAGTTCCACACTCCCTGATAGTTCCTGCAAACTTTGCTGTGAAACGCAGCCTCTCCACTATTACTAATGCTTTAAAAAAGGAGGAAAAACTCCTCAAATTCCCCAGAGCTGGGTTCAAGCAGCTTTTCCTGCTCTGCTTGCACAGAAGGAGCTGCCGATGGGTGGGGGACAGTGGTGTGGGGAACAGCAGGAGGGGGACAGTGGTGGGTGCACAGCAGCGAGGGGTCCGTGTGCCACAGCCTCGGTCTGCATGTGGAGTTCCAGTGACAGTGAGGGTGCCAACAGCCTGGGACCAGGGATCGGTCACCTCCAGGAGAGAAGGGAGCGGTGAGAGCTCTCGGAGGGCACAGCCAGCATTCGGCGTGAACAACGGCCCCAGGGATCTTCCACTGAAGGAAAGCTATGAATAGGAATTGTTCCAACCTCCAAGGGGCCTTAACGAGCAGCTCGGCCACCCCTGGGGGCTGTGTCCCTGCCACGAACACCGGCCGTGGGAGGGAACGGTGTGTTTTGAACGCTTTGTGCAAATGATGCGTCTGCTGCAGGCAGGCGGGAAGGGATGGTCCATGCAGAGCCGGGGCGGCATCCTACTCCTGCTACCTCCCTCCCGTTCCTGCTGCCCCCATCCTACTCCTGCTACCTCCCTCCCGTTCCTGCTGTCCCCATCCCGTTCCTGCTGCCCCCACCCTACTCCTGCTACCTCCCTCCCGTTCCTGCTGCCCCCATTCCTCTTCTGCTGTCCCCATCCCGCTCCTGCTGTCCCCATCCCGTTCCTGCTGCCCCCATCCTACTCCTGCTACCTCCCTCCCGTTCCTGCTG
>VZRO01007385.1:12564-75064 GCA_013397915.1 Daphoenositta chrysoptera
TGCCGCTCCTGCTGCCCCCATTCCTCTCCTGCTGTCCCCATCCCGTTCCTACCGCCCCCATTCCGCTCCTGCTGCCCCCAAGCCATTCCTGCTGTTCCCATCCCGCTCCTGCTGTCCCCATCCCACTCCTGCTGTCCCCATCCCTCTGCCCCCATCCCTCTCCTGCTGCCCCTATCCCGTTCCTGCTGCCTCCATCCTGCTCCTGCTGTCCCCATCCCATTCCTGCTGTCCCCATCCCTCTCCTGCTGCCCCCATCCCGCCGGTGCCGCAGCCGGGTGAGCCGCAGGCTGTCGGCAGTGCCTGGCACGGCGCTGCCAGGCTGAGCGCTGCCTTTCCCCTGTGAGCGTGTGCAGCATGTGTGTCACATTTCCGATAGCATCCTCTTACATAATTTACAGCAAGGATAACATAAAGGTTATTTTAAAAAATAAAACAACCTCCTTTACATTTATTAAATTTGCTGGAGCATCCCATATGCACCTTTGCAAACTCCAGGATTACCCACAGGGGTCTGATCTGCATGTCACATTAGGCAGATGGAATATTTTATTTATTCCACCTAGGTTGTAATGGAGAATTTAAACCATTTGCAGCAACACGTTTGTGTTCCAGGAAACAGTGTTGGATGCTGCTGAGTGCCCCGACACACTTGTGGACCTTAAACACATGAAATTGTTGGGAATGTGGAGCTCAGGGCAGCTACTCCTTGGTAAACATTTTTTCAGCAGCATAAAGCAATTCTAGTGCTGCCAAATATATTTATTTTTTACTCTAGCCCCTATTCTTTGTTAAAAATAGGGTTTTACTTAGAAGAATCTTTGGGCCTTGGTTTATTAATTTTTGCATTAAACTGAATTTCACAGTTTTGACCATTAAAAACTATTGCAAGGGATGGACATGAGGAAACTTTAACCATTGACCAGTGTGTTCTTGCCTTTTAGTAGCCTGTCTGTGGAGTGTATTAAAGATTCAGCTGTGCTCTGATAAGAATCATGAAGGATGTATATGTTTGCATTGTTTTTGGCAAGAAACATCCAAATGATCTGTATTTATTATATAAAATTGATTTTTTTGGCACGCATGCTATTTTTCATGGATTTTGGCCTCATACCAATACAAACAGGGCGATTTTGAGCAAAGCCATGCATTTCTAAGGCTCTGTTTGGAGAATTTTTAAAAGAATCCGGGGTCATGGATTTGTCTGTGAATTTACTCTCGCTGCAGATAGCAATGGTGGAAAACCACATTTCCAGCGTGGCTGCAAGGTGTCAGTTGGTGTTCAGATTTCATCAAGGTTTGCAGCTGATCTTTGCAAGGGGAGCTCTGGGAGCTGGGGGGGACTGGAAGGGGTGGGTGCTGGTGGGGCTCAGACAGGGACAGGAACCACTGGCCACTGCCAATTCAGAATCCCAGAATGGTTTGGGTGGGAAACGACCTTAAAGCTCATCCACTCCCACCCCCTGCCATGGGCAGGGACACCTTCCACCATCCCAGGTTCCTCCAAGCCCTGTCCAACCTGGCCCTGGACACTTCCAGGGATGGAGCAGCCATCACCTCATGGCTCAGCTTCTGCTGCCAAGAGGTTCCTCTTCTTCAGAGAGGGATGAATTGCTCTGCCAGAGCTGTGTCCTCCAGGGACCTGCCCAAGCCAGGGATTTCTGCCACTAAAACCATTGTGGTAGCTCAGGGAGGTGTCAGAGGGTGCCATGAGAAGGACCCTGACTGCAAAGTCCTTTGAGCTCCTCTCTGAACTGCAGAGACATCGACACCATGGCTGCAGGCCAGGCCCTGTGGAGCCATTCTGGGAAGGATGGAGCCGTGTCCCCTGTGCCACCAACGCTGCTGAGTTCAGTGTCAGCCATCCACACAGAGGTTGGGGAGTTGCTGGCACCAGGAGCACTGGAGGTCAGACCTGGCTGGACCTGCCAGAGCTGCCCTGCCCGGGGTGTCTGGACCTGGTTGGGGTTTGGAGTCTGAGCGGGTTAAAGCCGTGGTTCAAAGCAGAGCAAACGCCTGTCCGTGGCAGGGTTTGGCTGCAGCGTGGGACAGAGCGTGTCACCCGCAGTGCCCAGCCTGGGGGACCCTGCTTTGCCAGGCAGAGCTGCCCCAGCCACCCCTCGCTGTGCATCGCAGCCGTTCGTGGCCCGGAGCGGGACCCGGCTCCGAGCCCGTGCAGTTTCCGCTCGCCCTTCCCAGAGACACCCGGCTGGAGCCCGCAGCCCACTTCCCCTGCAGATGGGGGCTATTTCGGTTCCACAGGTGGTGTTAATATTTCCCTCCTCAGACCCCGCTTCCTCACCGAGTGCAGTGTAAATAATGGCTCGGCTGTCGTTCAAAAGGGAAGCAGGGAGAGGACTTGAACGGGCAGAAAAACCCCAGGCTGAGATTTCAGCCGCGGCATCGATCACAGACATCTCATACTCCTCTGTTAATGTCAGTTTATTCTGCCAGCTCCAGGAAGCTGCTGAGGACACGAAGATTGTCAGTGGGGAAAGCCCTGTGGCTTTTAATGTCTGGAAAAACACTGCAGGTACTCGAGGCTGCTGTCCCACATGGGTCTGCCAGAGCTGTCCTGTCCCCAAAGCCAGCGTGGGTCAGCCCAGCGGGGTGGGGGTGATGGGGCAGAGAGAGGTGAGGGCATTGACAGCATCGTCAGGGAGCTGCTCCAGGACCTGCTGGCATTTGGAGGCTTATTCACAACTTCCTCACACTTTTGTGCTTGGTACTAAAGGAACAGCAGAACTTCATAATGCCCGGTCCCGGTCCTGCCCCTTCTCACTCAAACCATAGGAGCAGGGTCTGACTGATTTTAACAGAAATTAATTAGGGGGAAATCCCAGATCAGGAGGGGATTGGGTGGTAGGGACCAGCTCACTCCTCCGGGAAGGGCAGTGAGGGGGTCCCTGCTGGTGTCTGGTCTGGGGTTTGGCACTGTCACCCCCAGCTCTGCTCCTTCCAACCAGAGCCCCTCAGACACGTCAACATTAACGTTTTTGAATTTACTTTCCTCTGTATGTTTCTCTTGTTTTTTAAGAAAAGCCAGAGTGAGGGAGTTCACAGATCACTCAGACTCAGAGGATGTGCTTGTCCATGGGGGTGATCAGAAAAGGGAACATGGAACTCTGGAAGTTGACTCCTGCCGCCCACACACCAGAATTGTAATTAAAATCCCGTGTCCCTTTGTGTGGAGGTGTTCAGTAAAGGGAAGTGTTGGTTAAAAACCTGACACCCTTCTGCTCTGAGCCATGCTTTAAACCATCCACACTTTGGGATTCTTTCAGTAAGAGTAAGGGACACACTTTGGATGGAAATGGTGACCTGACTGCAGGGAGAATCCGGGGGCTCTTTGGAAAGGTGCCCTACAGGAAGGTACTGGCTGGGGCAGAGGCCTTGCAGCCTCAGCTTATTTCTAAACATCCCTCACAGAAAGGCCTTCTCTTGGAATTAGTGATGATAAAAATGGAACTTGTATGTCTTGAAAAACTCTGTTGAACCTGGAAAACAGCCCTCCCGGAGACTCTGAGCTCTTGCCTTTCAGAACATTGTTTGCGGAGATAAAAATATTTCTGCCACACTTGTCACATGTATTTGAAAAACATATTAATCATTTAAACAAATATTAGCTCCGAAAGCCTATAAATACATTCACTGGGAGGAATATACCCTTTGTTGTAATATTACAATGAAAAATATGCTAATATAGTTGCCTAATTGCTCGTGTTTGAATAACCTCTTTTGTGACAATAAATGTTTGTGGCAGCATCATTCAAACACGAAATGGAGAATCTGGCGCCGGCGCGGGATTACGTGTGCTGCTGCCACCGCTCCTGATGTGAGAAGAAAAGTGTCTCTTCCCCCGTGTCGGGGAGCTGGTGTGGTTGGAGAGCAGACGTCACGGTGGATATCATCAGCCTGGCACCGTGCCCGGAGCAGCCGGGCACGGGCAGGGATGCGGGACCAGCTGCTGCCCAGGCAGGGGCTGCTCCTGGCTCCGCTGCGGGTGAGGCGGTCAGAGCCCCGGGTGAGCAGCGCGAATCCAGAGCCAATGCTGGAAGCCGGGAAGATCCAAAACTTCGCCGCATTTAGCTGGAAAACAGGCTCAGCGTGAGCGGCTGAGTGTGGGCCTAGGCCACAAAGAAGCACTCTGAAAACCGAGTTCTTTACAGGTCGCAGGCCAGAAGGAAAAGAGGGCCTGGTTGTTTATTCTTTACATATTTATATGTTTCTGGGAACAACCGTGGATTGGAGGTCAGTGTTACCACCTCCTCCATCCTTACAGGTTCACAGAATAGTCCATCAAACATTCTCCACCCAGGAAAAAAGAATGTAAACTAAAGTTACAGTTAACTAAAACATTGGTATGTTTACAGAAACTGTGTGAGAAACTTTATCAAAGAATCACACATAGAACACTGCAAGAGACGGGGCAACAGCTGAGCAGCAGAGGTGGGATGCAGGGCTGCTCGCTGCCAGCCCGGGGCTGAGCTGCCGTGTGCCAGCCTCGCCTCGCCGTGGCCACGCAGGAAACCTCCTGCCAGGAAGGACCTGGTGGTGGTTTTAGACTTCCCTTTTCTCCGTTGCTGCCTGCATTTGCAAGCAGGCTGTTGGATTTACAGAGGAGCCTCCGGAGGCTGACACAGGGATAAAGCCCGAGGTGGCTGACACAGGGATATCCCCTGACACAGGGATAAAGACCAGGCTTCTGGGGACCAGAGAGGGATCTGCCCTGAAGCAAAGTGCAGGAGTCTCTGAGCAGAGCCTGTTTAAGCAGCCTCTCAGCTGTAGTTTTTGCTCATGGGGTTCTCAGTCTTGTTGGCCTCACTGGCACGTCGCTGGCTGCTGAGACTTTTGGTCAATGAAACCCTCTGCAGCTGAGCCCCAGTGACTCTTGGGGGCTGGGCAGAGGCACCGGAGGGCTCTGTGTACAAATCCAGTGATTCTATTTATTCTTTTTAGCCTGACTGCACCTTCAGGGTTTAAATAACAACACAACGGAGAATATTCACAAACTCTGTGTGTCACAGGCTCACTTTCCAGAACCCCTCCTGCCCTTTCCCAGGGGATGCCCCGTACCGGGAGCCAACTCCGTAGGTGCCATGTGGCACATCCTGGCCGTGCTGGCACAGTGGGAGCAGTGCCAGCTCCCTAAGCACCCTTTATGCTCCTGATTCCCACGGCCCCTGGCTCATGGAGATAGAGATCTGGGCTGTCTGGTTACAGCTGGGGCTTTGGGTCTGGAGCAGAATGCCATGCCAGGGTGGATTTTCTCCGGAGGTGAAATGTTTGGGGGTGAGGAAGGACATTGCTGTGAGCTGTTGGTCACATCCTCTGGCTCCATGGCATGACTGAGGCTGGTTTGGTGTCTGGCACTGGTGGAAATCCCCATGCACAGACACAAATGGGGAGGTTTTTGTAGTTTGGGAGGAGTTGATGTCCACAGAAGCATTCCTCAAAACGGAAATGCCTCTCAGGAAGGGAGATATGGCTCAGAAAGGAGTCATCTCCCTGGATATTACCCACTACTCCTAGCCTGAGGATGAAGGGAGGTCTCTCTCCTACCCCTCCTCTGCCTTCAGCAACACAGAGAATGAGGAAGATTGAAACGTAACAGCACTTAAGGAAAATATTGTAAAGTCCTCTTGAAATTCCCATCAAACTCAATTAGCAGGGCAATGATATACCTAAACAACTGCAATGGGTTGACTTCTTATGCTTTGCTGGAGAGCTTCCAAGTTGATAATTAAATTGCACTGGGCTGCAAGATAAGTGGCTGTGAGTGTCTCTTGTGCAGCAGCTTTGGAGGTGGATGGCCAGTGGCAGGGACAGCCCCCAGCCAGGAGCTCCAGGGGACCAAACCCTGTCCCTGTGCTCGCTGCCTCTGCACAGCCAGGTGGGAAAGTGCTTCCTGAAGGGCTGGGCTGGGCACTGGGCAGCCTCTGGCTGGACCAGCAGATCTGGCAGGTGGGGGCTGCAGGAGCCCTCCGAGAGATTGGGAGCCATGGGAGCGGAGCTGAAATAAATACACACCCACCAGAGATAAATGGTGGGGAGGCTGGGAGGTGGGGAGAATTCTTAGGGCTGCCCCTGCCTGGGTGAACAGGCTAAGGGCTGGGAAAGGCTCCTGCTCCCCTCCCTGTGTGCTCGTGGTGGACTGGGAGAGCAGGATGATGCTTTTGTAACAAACACTTTGCTTTCCAAAAAATGTACTTCTGGGATGAGTGACAATATTTGTTAATGTGGATTTAATCTGGTGACTAGCGGGACAAAATGAAAAGTGAAAGGGGTATTTTTGGCAAAACAAAAGCCTGGTTTCAGCTTTGTCAAGATGAAGCATTTGAGCCTTCTGTTCTGGAAAGATGCTCTGCTCTGAGATAAAAACTCGGTTTGATCAACAAAAGAAAAGGAAAGGGGTGGATAGGCAGTGTCCAGACCTCGTGAAGCAGGTAAAGCCCTTGAGTGGCTGGTCAGGAGGGTGTGACTGGGACAGTGACAGCATCTACCTCAGTGCAGGGGCCCAGATGCTTAAAAATAAATAACTTGAGATACACAGAGGAGGCTGCTGGGCTGCCTCCCTCTGCCAGCCCCCACCTGTGCTGAGAGTGATGCTCAGAGGGAGAGACCCCCTGCCAGCAGCTGAGGGTGGAGGGGAGCAGAGCTGGTGTGGGGGGGATGAGAGGCCACTCCATAGGTGTGAGCACACCTTGGAGGGTTCCAGACCTGGCCAAGTCCCTCTCGTTCCTCTGAAGCATTTCTCTCTGCTGCTGCTGCAGCCAGGCTCCTGCATCCAGCACCCTCTCACTGCTCTCCTTTGTGCCCCGATGCTCCAAGACCCCATCTGTTACTCTCCTGCTAATCCTGCTCCCCCTGCTTGTTCCCTTCTCCTTTGACTCTGAGACCCAGAGTTCAGCTCAGCACGGTGAACGTTGTCTGAGTGTGGCGTCTCATCTTGCACATTTGGGTAAGTCAGCCGTGGAATTATCCTATAATGTGGAAATCATACCATTTCTCTCTGATCTTCCCTGAGCTGAGCATTTCATTTCACTTCTACCAAATGCAGCATGACTAAATAGGCAAGAAAGGGATTTGAGCCCTTTTGTTACTTAAAATGTGAATTAGATGTTCCTGAGGGAAGTTTGTGCCGCATTTGCAAGTAAAAAATGCATCAATTATCTGTACATGGACCCCTTCCTGAGTGATGGAGGAGCAGAGCTGGTGCCTTCAGAGGACCCACCACCCACCGAGGCTCTTGCTTGCAGGTGGAATCCTGTATCCCAGGTGAAATGCACCCTCCTGCTCCAGGGAGGGCTGGCTTTGAAGTCAGGTCTGACTTCACAGCTCGAGCAGGCTGTCCCGGGCCTTTTTTCCAGGTGAGTTGGGAATATTTTCAGGGATGAAGAGTCCACAGCCCTTGCTTCAGCACCAAACCACTCTCACTTGTGAAAGACTGCTACATTCAACTGGAATTCTGCTTCCCATGCAGACTGCACTCACAGAGAAGCAGCTGGTGTTTTGAGGAGAAATGTCCCACAGAAAAAATAGGACAGGCTTCCCCTTCCTTCTGCAGCCAGGTCTGAGCTGCCTGTGTGATTTTGGGAAAGCTGGGGGCTGTGCTGTGTTTCCCTTGTGCCCCAATCCCTGAGGGAACTCCCATGGGTGGCCAGTGCTGCTGCTGCTGCACAGGCAGAACTATTTCCCATTTCCTGGGCTGCCTCCACGTGCTGAACATCCCTGGGCTTGGTTTGGGGCAGGAGCCTTCACACCCGAGGTTTCCTCTCGCAGCCCTGTCTTGTTGGCTGGATGAGAGTGTGAGAATGTGCAGCTGCAGGCTGTTCGTGGGATGTGTTCCTGCACCGGATCTTCTTATGAGACTTGGAGTTAATTAGAGAGTTGGAAGGAGCCCTGGGTAATTTAGAGGACAGTCCACACGGTTTGAGTAGCAGCTCAAAGCAGGGCGTAGGGAAGGAATAACTGTTGGCATTGGAATGTGAGACAAGGGACTGTTCTCTAGGTAACAAATACAACTTGGGAATTTTCCAAAAAGATCTCAGGAATCTGGGCCCATTTTTACTTAACTAGCCATTAATTTTTGTGCAAAATATGCGACTTCTTCAGTGTTTCGTATCCTCAGAGTGTAATTGCAGAAGCAATGGCAAAGCCCTGGCTGTAAGGTGGTTTGGGTTGACTTCTTATGCATTTTCTCCCAGGATTACAGTCAACCCTCCTGCTGACAGGAGCTCCAGGCTGCCAGTGCTGCTGAAGAACAAAGATGACCCGTGCTGCTGTTTGGAGGACAGAATTAGGGACGTTTGCCCCAGAATGATCCCTGCCATTAAGCACAGCGTGCTCCATTCCATCTATAATCCAAAACATGGACTGTCCCAGCAGCATTGCTGTGGCACCGAGGTACTGTGGTGGTTCTGCATGTGATGGGAATTTGCACACTGGTTAATTACTGGATAATTACAGGGCAGTGACCACCTCACAGGTAACACTGGTTGCCCCTTAAATCACACAGGACACAAATACCAAGGTGCCAATAATTATTTCCAGTGAAGCCCCATCTGCAGCTTTTGGGAGCCAAAGCTGCAGTGCTGCTGGAGCAGAGCAGGAATGTCTTGGATGTCAGGGAGCAGCACCCACAGTGTCCCCAGCACTGATGAACATTTCCTCAGGCACAAACCCATTTTTCACACCAGCATTGGAGCCCCTCATCCCTCCTTCTCCAAGTGTCACATCTTGTTTGTGCTCAAGCCCCTGGTGACGAGACATCCCTCTGGATAAATATTGCCTGACTGACCTCTTGCTTGTGAATACTTTGCCCTTAATGCTGTGCTCAGATTTTCCCTTTTCTATTTTAAGGCTCTTAATCTTTGATGCTGAAAATCTTTGTCTCTTCACGTTTTGAGCCAGCCCCCTGTTATTCTGCTGCTTCTGGGCTGTTCCTGTGTGAGACTCCCAGAAACTACTGCCTGGAGAGTCCTGGCTGCAACGTGTTTTGGGGAATATGATGTTTTTCCAAAGCCCTCTGTGGTGAGCAGCCAGATGTTCAAAGATGTGGGAACTGTGAACAGGACTTGCAGCTGCCAATGGAGAGGGGTCAGATGCTGCACCTTCAGCCTGGTGGGAGAGGGAGTCAGGCAGGTTCTTCAGTGAGCTCAACTCATCCTGCAATGGGGCTAAGTCAACTCCTAGGCAGGAGAGGCTCACCTGAGTGTGGCCACTCAAAAATCCCCCCAAAATGCAAGCAGCAGCGTGCCCAGCCCTTTCCTGGTCACCTTTCCCCCCTCCCTGGGTTTGCTCTGTCTGTGCCAAAGTCCCCCAGCGTGGTGCTGCTGCTCGGGGGCTTGGTGTTGTCTCCACTGGCACATCCTGGGCTTCCAGCTGTGCTGGGGGATGCTGGCGTTGGAGCCCATCTCCATCCCACAGCTGGGGCTCACTGATGCTGTGGGGACACGGGTGTCACCTACCCTGATGGAGAGCCGGGGTCCCAGCTGCCTGCCAGGCGGGGTCCAGGTGCTGGGGGAAGCAGGGGGGTCTCTGGAGTTCCCCAGCGAAGGCTGTGCCTTCCTGCCCGCCCAGCTGCGAGGCTCTGCAGCCGCTGGGAAGGATCCCAGCTGCTGGAAGTGACAATTTGACTCAACAAGCTGAATAGGGAGCTCTTCCCAGTTCCAAACACTCTTTCTTGAGATGAAAAAGGTTAAAGAAACCCAGCTGCTTTCTGAGTTCAGCTGAGCTGGAAGGGTGGGATAAAGGTTCCTTGAAATGGGAGGGAATTACAAACATTTTGTTTGCCTTTCTGGAAAAATGTTTTGGCAGTGTTGTCTCTAAACAAACACAACTGGTGTGGGGAACAAGTGCTGGGGTGTCTTCAGGTCCCTCAGTGCCCTGGGCTCTTGGCACTCACCAGAGCCAGAGGGTGACAGTCCCAGCAGAATTCCAGCTTCAGTTCCTGCAGTCAATGGCTATGAGAAGATGTCAGTTTTCTTTAAAAGGAAATGGTTTTTGAGAGCTCTGCTCCCAGATTCTCCAAAGGAGACCTACTCCTGATCTCTTGAAGTGGCTACGCACAGGGAAGCCCCGGCTGCCTCCAAGGGCGAAACACAGAACGAGTTGCACACTGGAAATTTAAACCAACATTGATTTTCGTTGTGTCCCTTTAAACCTGATCTAGATAGAGTTGCACAGGGCACTCCTGGGACAGAATTGCTACCACCTAATTGATTTTGATTTTATTTTCACTGCAGCAGTGTAATTATGAAAGCCAGCCGTAATTATTGAAACACAACTAGAAGTATTTCATTATTAAAATACCCCTATGACTTATTATTAATTCATTAAATAAATTTGGATTATATCCCTCAATAATTAATGCACTGAAGTTTATTCTGTGAACTCTTCCTTTTACTCATAATGTGTCAGCTGTTGGTATTACAGGGAAAAAATCCCCACCGAAGTATCAGAAAAAACAGACAACTCATTATAAAGGGAAGTGGGACCAGGGGGCTTTGGTCTGGTTTGAAATGGGTCTCGTGGGAAACAGTGGAGCTGGGCTGAGTCTCTGCAGCTCAGCATTCATTTGGGAAACATTCCTGCAGATCCTGGACTGCCGCTCAGACCTCATCTGAACATGGATGATCCCTCAGGTGCTGCAGGGGGAGGGGGATCGGTGGCTTCTGGAGAGCAGGACATTGCTGGCAGAGAGGGAACTGCTCTCCAGGAACAGAGAGATTTTGGGTCAGTGCTGCAGGGCTGGGTATTGTGGTGCTCCGTTTTCCCTCCTGCATCCCCTGCTCGGGTGACAGGGTGAGCGAGGTCATGTCCCTGCTCGTGGTTTGGCTTTCAGGGAACTGAGGTCTCCCAGCAATCCCGAGGCTGCTGCCAAGGGTGCTGGGGCTGTCCTGGGGGCAGGACATGTGCGTGTCCACCCCAGGGCAGCTGCAGGCTCCATGCACACATCTCACCCCCAATCTCTCTGGCAGCACCAGAATTCTCCAGATGGGATTCTCTCCCTCCAGCTGCAGGATCCACACACAGTTCCCAGTTGCAGCCCTGGATCCAGGCAGATGTGCCTGGATGGAGCGAGCCCAGAGCTTTAGGGATTTACTTGGCTTTGCTGGGGCTCCTCTGCCCAGGAAGCGCTGGGAGCCTGCAGCAGGGCACATCTGTAATGGCACTGCTCCCCAGCTGTGCTCCCGGGAAGGTTTCACTGGTTACCCTGGCACGGGATGAGCCTGGAAGACTCAGCTTTCCCACTCAGCACATCTGCGCTTCACACGTTGCATTGGATGGGTGTTTATAGGGAAAAACAGACAAAAACATTGACTGTAGAAATGTATTGATTCAGAATCTGCACTTGTGCTGCAGAGCTTGAGTCGAGATGGGGGAGAGAAGATTTCGGTGGATTAGTTGTCACTGGGTGCTGGGATGTCTGTGTGATGTAACCTGCTCAGGATTAAGGTAAGATGCACGTGTTTGGGTGGTGGGAGAGCTCTCTGAATGCTCTCTGACTGGCACCCTCTTCCAGGGGATGCAAGACTGAGCAGAATCACAGCTTTCCCAGTTCTCCCTGGTCTCAGGAACTCTCTTTCCCTCCATTTCCTTCTGTCAGACGGAATTTCATTTGGTCTCTGCTTGCCTCTCCTTTGGAGCCTTCTTCAGAGCCTCTTTTCTGTAGAAGGAGTTCTGTCCCCTCACCCCAGCATCCCAGTTGTCCCTTTTCTGTCCTTGCTCCCTGCACTGCAGATGGAGTGGGCTCTGGTTTATTCCTCATGATTTGTGCTGTCACGGATGGAGGAACTTGCTCTCAGACTGAGACCCCATTGATCCTCTGCCCTTTGCCTCTTCTTCCCTTCCCTCTCCTGGCATGTGTCTTCCAAGGACAACCCTCAGTGGTGCCAGCCCCACCAGCATCTCCCTGAGCTGGCTCCCTCTGGGATGTGGGACCTGGGCTGGTGGCAGCACTGGTGGCAGAACATGGCTTGGGAGGAGTCACTGGTGCTGGAAATTCAACCTGCTTTTTGTTTGTAAGGAAAGCCTCATCAACCCCTGGTGTTAAGAACAAACTTGTGCCTTCCCAGCCTCCCTCACACTTCCTTCACCGTGGAGTTTAATTATCAAACTGTGCTGCCGAGCAGCACTGTGGTTCCCGCTCCAGAACGCTCCTTTTCCAGCATCCTGCGATTCTCTCCGACCTCAGAGGGTAAAGCACTTAAGTTGCCCTTGAAGACAAAAAGAGAAAGTCTTGTTTGAGGTGAAGCCAGTATCTATCCAATTTTCAGCTGCCGTCACATCGAAATGAGAAATCTGAGGCAGAGCCAGGCACAAATAGCTGATAACAGACTTTCAGGTGCACCTCTTCACTTATCGCTTCTGGGGTCACCTCTGTTTCTAAAGACTTGTTTTCCTTAAAAAAAGATTGCTTAGGACATTTAACCATGTGGTGTTGTGATAACAAAGCCTTGCGAGGCGTCAGTTCTGTGCCTGGGCTGCTGCGGAGACGCTGGTGTTCCTGAGTGTGTTTCTGAGATGGTTCCATGGATGGGATTGGATGGAGCTGGAGCGGCTGAGCCCTCCCTGGGTGCTCTCTGCTCCATCGCTGCTGCCTGGGCTGGGTCCTGGGCATTGCTGGATGGTGGTGCCAGTGACACACCGGCAGCTCCTTGCTCCTACCCAGCCCTGGTGCACATCTCTTCCCTCCTCAGTGAATTCTCCTCTCCCATAGCCCCCTCGGGATGGGTCTGACCCCCCTGAGGGCCCACAACAAGCCCAGCCCATCACAGGAGAGAGTTCTGAACCAACAGAGGCACAATTTGTTCAGAAACTGGGCGTTTGGCACGTACAGAGAGCTGCACACAGACTGGCGCACAGATTTGTTTAGCAAACAATAACCTGTGTTTTGTGCATGAATAAATAATGAACCTTATTTAAAAGAAGAAAAAACCCCGAGTTTTGCTATCTGCAAATGTCCCTTTCCCTGTCTGGCCTCCACGGTGTCCCTGAGCCCCTCGGGAGCGTGTCCTGTGGCACAGGAGGTGGCACCTCTGGCACTCTGCTTTGCCAGCGCTCATCACCGAGTGGACGCAGCGCCCAGCGGAGTTCCCCATTCCCCCTGGGAGTGCTCGTGCCTGATTCACAGCCCAGTTGGAGCCTTGTGTCGGCTGCCTGGATGCTCCCGTGGCTGCTGCTGGGAGCGGGGGAGCGGACACCCCCCGACACCTTCCCCCCTCGGCTGCTGGCTCCATTCTCACACTCCAGCACAATGGTTTTCTGTGCTGCGTTTCCTCATGTCTGCTCTAGCCCAGATTTCTGTGGAACAAGCAAAGCCTTTCTCCCATCTGCTCATGAGATCATTCCTTCATCTGAACAATCCGGCTCTGAGGAAGCTTTTGTGGACAGGCAGCCTCCAAGCGCTCTGTTGTGCTCCACCATTGCTGCTCCTGCACTTAATTAGGCTGGCGAAAGGCGGTGGGTACAGGAGATGTGTCAAGGTGCTGCAGCTTTGCTTGGCTGAGTGAGTTGTTCCCGGCTCCCCAAGCACGTGGCCCAGCAAACACATTGCTCCTGGCCCAGGGATTGAGTCCTTCCTCCATCCAGCCCAGCACCAAAAGGGCTCAAACTCCCTCCAAGTTGTGTCAGTATTCCCCCTGTTCTGCTACTGATCTGGTTGTTCAGGCTTCTGCCTCCCCAAGGCTTTATGTTTGGAACTGGATTTTTGGTGCTGAGCATGCTGTGGGTTGGGTGTGGTGGGTTCCTTCCACTGAGCACTGAGCTTTGAAGGAGCAGACAGGAGCCCTGGGAGTTCAGCAGGGGTAGGGAGGCCAGCAAGTCCTTCTCTTGCTGGGCAGTCACCACACCCACCAAAACACGTGCTGGAACAGCAGGAGTGCAATTCAGAGACAGTCAAACATGCACCTTCCTGTGCCAGGGAGTGATCCTATGTATTTGTGGAATTACTGAGCACTGGATAGCCCCTTGGCACTGCACGATTCACCAGAAAATATTCTCCCACTGTCATCCCAGAGCTGTTCCAGTTCTGCCTCTTGCTGATGGGGCAAAGGAGACACTGAGATAACTCCAGGGGTTGCTTGGTATCATTGAACAGCCCCATGGCCCCTCGGTTGAGGGGGATGCTGAGCCTTGTGGGCAGCTGGTGTCTGCAGCAGCCCTTGCCCACACTTCCTGGGCTGCCCCTCCACCATCCTTCACCCTTTTCCACTTCAGAACCGTTCCTCTTTGGTGCCAAGGAATAACTGTAGGAAAGGACCCCAGATCCCAACCTGGTTGGGGATGAATGGGGTAAGAGAAACAGGAGGAATTTAGGTAATGTGTGACTTAAAGAAGGAGAGCCAAGAATGTCATCCTTGGAGAAGGAAAGAAGTACTTGCAAGTGTTTTCATGCCGTTGTTATTTCCTATATGTGTTTTAAGACAGGTTTGGCTCCTGCCCAGACCTCCCCTGTTACAGCACATGTACATTCAGCCCATAGCTTGGCTACAGCCCTCGACCTGGAGAAAAGGCCTCACTGCTTGCAGCAATGACCCCCACCTTATTTCTTCTTCAGAGTCCAAGCTCCTCCTCCCATTGGCATCAAGTTTCCTTATTGCTGTAATATCCTTGTTCTTCCCAGTCAGACATGTTCTTGTTTTCTGTGTCACTTGGAAGCCAGGTGTCACTCCACGGACTCAAGAGAACCCTGAGTCTCTTGAAGGTGAGGGAGGCACTATGTGGTGCTGATACACCACAGCAAAGTGCATCTTCAGCTGCAGGGTGAAGTGTTGGGTGCCAGTGGCAGGTCACTCATGGTGGGATGTCTTCCCATCCATTTTGGCACCACTTCCAGTGCTGGTGGAGGGGCTGTGTCACCAGCCACTGTCCCCGCACTCTGACCCTGACCTGGCACCTTCCCCAGTGCTGGTCACAGGAACCTCACGGGCTTGGGATTAATGCTGAGTCCCAAACAGTGACCAGGCTCCAGGCAGAGCTGCTTCTTCATTCCATCATCCCCAAGTTTCCAGGGCCAAACACGAGTCAGAGAAAAGGATCCTCCATCTGCGCCTTGGCAAACGCGCAGATGCAAGCCCAGATGGCAGCTCCCACTCTGCCGTACCTTCTCCCTGTTCTTTTCACGGTGCCGAAGCCTTCTTCGGAATCAGATGCTGAGCATGTGTTCACTGGTTGTGTGCAGGGACTGGAGCTCCTATTTCAGCACAGGGACGGGATGGAAGGGCAATCATTGGTGCTGATTGCTAATTTGAATAGTTGGGGTTTTTTAGCTCCAGCATCAGCACATCTACCTTTGAATATGAAACAAGGCCATGGCATGGCAGCTTGCCAGAGGATTTTGACACCAGTGCAGCACATTGTTCTGGACTAGGCAGGCTGGTCTTGGTACAGGCTGGTCTGGGATCCAGCCTGGCTCATCCCTGCACTGCAGCAAGGACATGACAAAATGTCCTGGGAGTGCTGGAGCAGAGCTCCTGCCCGATGCTGCACCTCTGGGTGGCCAGGACGCCCTGGGAGCCAGAGCAATTATCCGGCTAATTCCTGTCATGGAGCAAGGCGGGCGCCGCGCCTCACAGGCTGCTTCCATCGCGCTGGCACTTGCCAGAGAAATGCTACTGATCCCTTGCCAAGGGCGATCCCTCCTGCAGCTGGGCCGTGCCCGTGCCAGGCCAGCCCATCCCACCGGCCAGGGACACGCCGGAGCGCTGGAACGCGGACACCCTGCTCCGACTGGCGTCAGCCAGGGACATCTGTGACCCCCCTGCCAGCCCCCAGGGAAGGGAATACCTGTCAGCCTGCCAGAGCCCTCAGATGTCTCTTTCTTATGGAGAAGATTTCGGGATAAAAGGTTCAGTCTAATTTATTCCATCAGTGTAACAGTTAAGCATTCAATTCCAATATTGGAAACAGCTTTGCCAAAAAGCAGCGAAGGGAAGGCAGAGAAGACTCGCTGAGCTCGGTGTGCTCTGTGACCCTCGCTGCCTTTGCCCCAGTGGCTTGTTGGCTCTGGGGTGCTGCTGTCACCCCCTTTGACATGGGGGTTTCCCTCCTCCAAAACACAGAGCTGGTTCCTGTTGCTATTTCCATCAGAGGGAATTCTTCCTCCCTGTGCTTCAGCCTCTCTCTCCCCTGGAGACCAGCTCCTCAAACTGGCCACTGCATAGTCCAAGTTCTTGCAGAACTGCAGGAGGTTCCCATCCTCCTATTTTTATCCTGGTGCTCCAATACCCGAAGAATAGAAAAATAAATGTTATTTTTGAGACAGGTGAATCACCGAGTAACTTCAGCAAAGGTGAGGGAGTGCCAGAAGCTGTTGCTGGGAATCTGTGCCCAGGCAGTTCTGGTGTTGGAGGAAGGAAAGAGCGAGGCTGGGGAGAGGAGCTGGGGCTGGATGAGTAAACACAAAAGTGGATGTGTGGGAGAGCTTGGGACAAACCCCAGTGCTGGAGGCACAGAGGGCTGGGATGTGCTGGGGGTGGCTGGTGCTCCCACTGCCAGTGTCTGCCTGGGAGGTTTGGGCATCATTGTTCTGGATCAGCGGCCCCTCTTGGAAATCAGGGATGTGGCTGTGCCTGCTGGACTCCAGCCTGTGGATTACAGGCTTCCAGGAGCACCAAATTCCTCCAATTTAAATAAACAAATCCTGAGGAGAGGGGTCTGTAATTGAAATGCTGAGAGATGCTTATCGCTGGCATAGGAGGGTGCAGTGCTGTAATAAGCCGTCCCTCCCTGGCGCTGGGAGTTATTGAGGTTGCTCCACATCTATGACAGTTTAATCAGATCTCGAAAATCAGGGACATTATATTTTGCACCTGCTCACGGAAAAAAAAAAATGAATGATGCAGCTCCCCATCATGGATCTTTTATGCACAAGGCAGGCTCCCGAGAGCACATCATCCAGAGGGGAAATGGAATTACACCACAGATGAAGACTAAGCCCAGAGTGTGGCTGAATGTCACACTGGGTGGAAAAAGAGCAGCTCTTCTCTCCTCTATCCAGCCTCGACAAATGAGAAGCAGGTGAAATTTGTGAAGGTTCTTCCAGGGAAGAAAGGAAGCTGCAAGCTCCAGATATACTGGGAGATTTTTAAGAGAGTGTTTTGGAGATAAGTTGCCCTCAGGATGACCAGAGCACAGGGATAGATACATATGCTTCTTTTTGCTTGTCTAATCCTGATGTGTGTGAGCATCCTTGCTGAGTTTGTGCATTTACCTCTCCCATTGTCAGTACTTAAAACGCATGAAAAATACAGCCAGGAGCTTGAAATATAAATCCGTTCACTTATAAGTGGCCTTAACATCTGTGAAAGGCTTCGAGTCCTTAGACAAGAAGCAAAATAATGGATTTACTTTTGATTTCTACAACACCACCCAGAGGTGAGGAGTGAATTCCACAGAAATCAGAATGGATTTGCTTTCCTTTTCCTGCAGAAGAGCAAAAGCAGAGATGTCAAAAAGAGTTCAGCAGTCAAGTGCTCTCATTACCTGTCTCACCTGGGACATGAAAAACCTCGCCAGAGAGCCAGTAATCATAGAAATCACAGAATCATTAAGGTACGAAAAGACCTCCAAGGTCATGAAGTCAAATTTTTGACCAAAAGTTTTACCACCACCTGCCAAATAGCCCCTAGAGCCTGGTGCAGGATTCTCACCTCTCCCCCTCTGCAACCTTCTTGCCACTGTGATGTTGAACATGCAGCAGCACCGAGTCTTTACCCTGAGTCTCCACAGCCATCAGAAGTTGACATTGTTTTATTTGTTTATCAGTGAACTAAGCAACTAAAAACATTTTTCTCGGGGGCTGCTCAACCAAACCCCTCACACTGGGCTCTTCTTCTCTCCCATGGTGGTACCAGCAAAGGTGGCATCGCTCTGGCTCAGGCAGCCCTGTCCTTGCCCCCGTGGTGGCACCTGCCCTTGTCACCTGCAGGGCTGGAGCAGTGGCTGCTGGTGGAGCTGACCACCCCCAATGCCACACTGATCTTACAAAGTGCTGCATCAGTTCCTGCTGAATAATGAGCAGGTCTGGGGCAGCCTCAGTCTGGTAACGGAAAAAAGGGATCAAATATTCATGGCAGATTGTTCAGCTCTGCCAATGGGAATGGTCATGTGAAAACAAAACTGCAGTTTTCTGGGATCTAATATTCAAACTACAGTTCTTTGTTGCCTTGGTCTGCCTTGGGTGTGAAGAGACCTGACAAGGGCAGGGTGTCTGACAGGAGAAGACCTTTCCAGCAGCTGCCATGCCTTGTCTCGTGGCCTAGGAAGGTCTCCAGACCAGTGACAAGGCCTCCTGACAGGGTTCCCTGGGAATTACCAGCTTATGGTCACCCTCTCACTCACTTTTCTGCCAGGGGAGCCTCGTTGCTGTGGATCATCTTTGTTTGCAGGACAGAAAACTGCAGCCCGTTGTCTCCAAGGGTGCTTTAGAGATTCCCAAAGAGCAGAGTGGTTTTGGGGGCAGATGCAAAAGGGAAGAGACCAAGAGGAATGTTGTGCAGTGAAAAAATACAAAGCTCTCTGAATTCTCCTTCACCAAGGGCCTTGTGGCAAGAATTGGAGCAGATGCTGAGCCAGAGAGGACAAAAGGGCTTTTTCCTGCTGGTGTTTCTGTAGCTGTTCTGACTCAGGCCAATACCTGGCCTGCTGCTCCTCACCTGCTCTGGACAGCCCGGAACAGCCACACAAACAAAGAGCACAGCCCTGCCCGCTTGCCCAGCTTGCCCTGGCACTGCATCACCAGGCTGCCTGCCACAAGGTGTGGCATCCTCTGGAGCTGGGGCTAGCTCTGAGCTGTGGTGTCCCAACTCTCAGTATGAATCCTGGGAAAGCAGCACAGTGGGACAGGAGTCTTTTCCCACACTCAGAGGCTACATTCCCTCTCTCCTCTGCAGCCCATCAGTTTTTCTCTTTCAGTTGGAGCCAGTTGTCATCCTTCCATCCATCCCACGTTGGCTTTTCAGTCCTCTGAAAGCCTTTTCATTCTTTTCCTGCCTTCCTAAAATAGCACATGCTTCTGCTGGCATGTTCCCCGGCTGCCACGTGGGAAGAAGCCTGCCCTCCTTGGAGATTTCACACCTCCGGGAGGAGGGTGCGCTTCCCATTGGAGAGCAGCCGCTGCTGGCAGAAATCTCCGCCTCTGCACAAGTCCGTGAGCCCAGAAGGATTCTCATGGCAAATCTTTTCCTTTGCTGGAGAGATGTGATAACTCTTGGACAGGGTCTCTCCTAAGAACTTGTCACAGGGGAGAACTCTACTTTGAAGTTCTTAATCCCACTCTTCCCTCGGAATGAGCTCCCCAGGACAGAGCTCTCCGTTCTCCACGAATCTGAAATGCTTAAAAAAAGGAGAGTCTTAAATATTAGAGGAGAGTCTTGCAGCAGCTTTGAGGAAGCCCTGTGAAGCTGAAAGTGCTTGTCAAGCCACATCCCTGCAGGTCATTCTTCAAGGAATCCATCCCTGCCTGGATGGGGCTCATTCTTTGGGCAGGTTTGGTGAGAGGGCTGGAATCGGCCTTTTTGGCATACTCTGAGTTCTTCTTCCTGCCAACTGCCAATCTGCACTCTGGCAGCCACGCTCACCCGCCCTCGGGTGCTGGAGCTCAGGTGGGTGTTGGGATGCCCTCCCAAGGCTGGCAGGGACTGGCACTGAGGCCTGCCCTTGGCACAAGGGTGGTGGGAGTCCCACCAGATTGAGCCTTTCCTTGTCTCCATTTTAACGGCATCCAGCGGAGCCAAGAGCCTTGCTCTGTTATTTAAACAATCCTGTTTTTCCCAGGCAGGACAGCCTTGGAGAGAGCTGCTGAGCTGTGAACAATGTGTGGCATCTTTAGGAAGGTGGAGGGAGAATCACACAAGCAAATCCTTTCAGTGACAGCTGGCCTCGGCCTGCCCATAGCTTCTTCCTGGCCACAGCCTCTGCCTGCCTACAGCTATTGCTCAGATCAGGAATGAAGAACACAGATTATAAAAAGATGCCCCAAAAGCAAACACACAATTTCTCTGGCTTTTGCTGTCCCCACAAGTGAGAGGGACAGGAGGGAAGGCCTGGCACTGCTGCCAGTGCCTGTCAGAGGGGTTGGACAGTTGTGTGTGCCCGAGCGTGGGGCAGAGCAGGCACATCTGATGTCTGCAGTGACCCTTCTGCTGGTGTGACTTCAGGCATGTTGGGTAGGTGGATTCATTCATCTTCTCTGCAAATGTTACTTTAAATCCAGGTGGTTCAGCATAAGAGACAGTTTAGGAATTATGCAGCTTTCTGACTGATGAGCTCCTCTGCTGTTGCCATCATTCCCCTAATAATTATGCCCATGCACAGCTCTGTGTTTGATTGTGCTGGAAGATGGATTCTTGTTTCCTGCAGGCATGCTGGATAAAATGACTTCCGTTTCAAAGCTCTGTTTGCAAAGTTCCCTTTGTTCCTGCTGTGAAATTCCTGCATCGAGCGGAGCCCATTCTGCTCCGCAAGGCTTTTGAGCACCATCTGGGTGGGTTCCCTGGGTTGCCTTCAGATTGTTCTCAGGATGCAGTCGGTGCTTGTCAGTCAGGCTGATGCATTGGCCAACAAAGTAACACCAAGAAGAATGTTTGGTTTAATCTGTCACAGAAGAAAGCAGCAGCTCAGTCTGAGGGCCGAGCTTTGGGCTCTCGGTCCTGCTTTTGCCTCTCCAAAGGCAGACCCAGGTCTGGCTGCCAGAATCGGACCCAGCGCTGCTGGGGCCAGTGGATTGATACTGGATGGCAATAAGAGAACAGATAGACCTTTGCCCTTTCTTTGTGCTTCCTCAAAATCCTTCTTTTCCCATTTTTTTTCACATAGCCAGCACAACTCCCTGCCCAGCAAAGCTCCCTGGCTTTCCTGCACAAGCTGATTGGAGATTGTCTTTGCTGGGAGGAAAGCTGCCAGTGCATCCGAGTGGCCCAGGGCAGGCAGAGGCCCCTCAAGATCTCCCCTCATCTGAGCTTTTTTTCTGAAATTTGGTCCCTCTGAAATGGGTGTGGGAAGACTCAGAAACTTGTGCTTAGAAGCTGCATTACATTTATATCTGATCACTTCATGGCTGATAAATGAAATGAGAGCTGGATATATGTGTGGCAGTCAGAAAAATCATGTGTACGTGAGCAGAGCTTCAGAGCCAGTCTGTTGCTGTTACAGGAGATTGGTGAATGCTTTCATTTTCGTTTTTCTTGACTAATAAGTTTACAGAATCACAGAATCATAGAATCCTAGGATAGCTTGAGCTGGAAGGAATTTTAAAGATCATCAAGTTCCACTCCCTGCCATGGGCAGGGCCTCCTTCCACTACACGAGGTTGCTCCAAACCCTGTCCAACCTGGCCTTGGGCCCTTCCTGGGATGGGGCAGCCACAGCAAGCTGTGCCAGGGCCTCACCACCCTCACAGGGATAGTCTCTCTCCTAATATCTAACTTAAATTTTCCCTCTTTCAGTATGAAGCCATCCTCCTTACCTTTATCCTCATTCCAGGCCCGTGTAAATAGTCTCTCTCCTTTCTTGTCGGCCCTTTCAGATATTGGAAAGCTGCAATAACGTTACCCCAAAGCTCGTGCAGCTTTACTTGCAAAAATTGCACCCCAGCATTCTGTCCTTTACATTTCCTTATGTGCTTGTGGTTTATCTTGTTGATGTCCAGGGTGACCCTACAGATGTGAGACCAGTCCTGGCCAGGAGCTGTGAGAGCTGATGCTGGTGGAGCTGGGGAATCCCTGTGCTTCCCGTGACTCCTGTGGCCAGCAGCTCCAGCAGCTCTGGCAGCTGCCCAGTGGTGCTGTGTCCTCCAGGCAGGCAGCAGGGCAGCCCCTGCAGCTGGCAAAATTCCTGGATGAATTGGGAAAGTTGAGACATCTGGGCCGTTTTCTGCCTGCTCATACATCGGCAATCAGCCTTGGAAAGGGTTTGGAGAGACATGGCTCCAGGACCCTGATTTAGAATTAATTTCTGCTGTGGAGCTTTGAGTCCAAGTTAATCACTGTTGGATTTGGGATTACCATGCTTGTAGGAAAGGCTGCTAAAACCCCACTTTTGTCATGATCCAGCAGCTCATAGGGCTTAGCTCTTGACTGAAGGAAAATGTGCATGTCAGGGAGTTCTGTGATCCCCATGGGGTGCTGGAGCTGCTGCGCTGGGAGAGGAGAAGGAGGGCCCTCACATGTCGTTTCATTTCTAAAATGATTAAATTGAAGTTGCACTTAAATTCAAATCAGCTATTCAAATTAACAATTCTAATGTTCCTGATATATCGATCTGTTGGTTGAGACCATTTGGAGCAGACCATAATTAAACCACAAAAGCCTGGACACCAGAAATGCTGAGGGAACAGCACAATAGCTTGGGAAGAGTCATCCAGTCCTGCCCTTAACCCGTTGTGTCCCTTATTTCCCTGGGAAAAGCCAGGCACTGTGCTGGGAGCCTCCCTGATGGTGCATGAGAGGAGCAGTGCCAGGATGTGGCAGGAAAGTGTTTTCACACGGGCAGTGGGACAGGACTCTCCTGCCTGCCATGCTGCAGGATTTCGGCTAAAAGGAGTCATCCTCCTTTGCAGGGACTGGGAAATCCAGCCCCAGGGGCTGGAGGCTGAGGGGAGTGATGGGCACGGTCTGCACTTGGTGGGATTTGATGCCTTCCAACCATCACAGACTTGTTTCATGTTGGTCCTTAAACCTGCTGTTGCTATTTCCACTGGGAGAAACAGGGAAGGCAGCAGGGACGTGCCCCCAGCCAGCCTGTCCCTGCTCCCAGTCCTGCTACAGGGTCTCCATCACTCCTCCCATGTGTCCAGAGCTTTGTGAGCTGCTGCCAGGGAGAGATGAACCCCTGGGAGGAAAAGGACAGGCCAGGAGGGCTGCAGGGCCGCCCCAAGCACTCCCTACCCGAGCACTGGGCACGGCGCTGTGCCCGTGGGGACATCTGGACTCTGTGTGTCAGCAGAATTGAACCTCAGCTCCCATCGAGGGATTTTTATTTTTATATCTATATATAAAATTTATATATAGATAAATATAAATAAAATTTATATATATAAAGTAATTATAGATATAAAGTAATTATAGATAAAATGTATATATATAAAGTAATTTTTTCCGATGCTTGCACTACTTCCCCCACGACAACCACCTGAGCCTGTTTATTGATGTATTTTCTCCCCTGTGTGCACTGATCCAGTGGCTTGCACAAACTCGCCGGATGATCTGGTGGAACAGGGAATCACCTCCCCGGCCAGTGCAAGCCCGGGGCAACAACTCCAGCTGCTGCAGTCTCCAGGGGCTGGACATGGAGCTGCCAGCCCTTCCCAACGGGTCTGTTGACCCAGCTTTGATAAACCCCAGCCTTGATTTCTGCACAAACACTTCTATCAAAACGAGAACCTAAACACTGAATAATTGCGAGGAAAAAAGCTTTATTCCTCCATTCCATTTTGGCTTTAATTACAGAAGGTTGGCATTTTTCATACCATTTAAAGAGAAACGAGACAGGAAAAGGTCAAAACACAAGGGGCCTCGAACATCTCTAATCCCGTAATGGAGAGCAATACAAGGCTCTAATATTTGAACAATCAACGTGGACTTTTGTTATGAAGCCCAACATGTGATGGAAGAAGGTAAGAGGCTTTTAGATCTATTAGAAAACTGGTGTGCTGGGAACGGAGGGAAATGATGATGGGAAAATTAAAATTCAGCTCCAGCAGAAGGTTGCAGTGTTCAACTTGCAGCTCAGTGCATCGATCTGTTCCAGCATTTGACTTTCAACCATGACAAAACTGTGGGCAAATTAATTGTTCTCCAGGATATTAGGCATCAGAGTCTATTAATCCTCTCTGGAGTCGGATGCTCCATGAATACTAATGCAAACCCAGCGCTGCAGTCGTGTCTTTTCCTGCTCGAAGCCGCCGCTGCCGCTGCCATGGGGGCAGGGAGGGAGGGAAGCCTGGGTGCCAGTCAGCCATTTGCTGCTTTTATTCAGATTTAAGGCTGATTACAATTGGGAAGAATCGTGTAATATGGCAAATCCTCCTCTGAGCCAGGCAGGCTCTGGAAACCAGAAAGCAAGAGGCAATGTTACATGTTTTCCACAAGGAAAAAGTGAAAGGCATAAGTTATTTATGCAAATTTGATCTGTATTCAGACGTGTTTTAAGGAAGATCTCAGGAAATCATTTCTTAATTACACATATAGATTGCACTTACTGTGCCTGCATCCAGGCTCTTTTCTTCCAGACTAAAACATGTGGAATAAGTAGCTCATTTCTTGTGATTGTTTTACAAACATATAAAATGTCTCTCCCTCAGCATTCCCCTTTCTCAGAGCCCTCCCTCTCCTTGCCCCACACCTCCCAATACTCTTTGGGGGCAGGAGCCCAGCTCGGAGCCTCTGCAGATTAATGCTGAGCTCTAATCTGCATATTTCTCTCAAGGAAATGGAGGCTGCAGGAAAGGGATATTGAAGATGTTTTACCTCCACTAATGCTGCACATTTAAGTAATCCTCTGGAATTCCAGAACAGCTTTAATCATCCAAAGCCCAGTCAGGACCATACTCAGTATAATTAATCCACATTGCATAATGTTGCCTAGTGAAAGCGAATACTCTTCCAAATATTTGTCCAGCCTGTGTATCCAAGCTCATCCAACACGTGGGATTCCAACTTCACATTTTGCTTCAGAACCAGGTTGCACTGAAGCAGCAAAGTGAGAGCAGCAACACTGGGGTTTGACACGAGCAGCTCTCCACTGACAACCTGCTGGTATGTTCCCGTCTAAGGCATGGAAGTTCCCTGTGGATCACGATGAGAATACATTACCTTGACAGTGCCAGATCCTTTTGTTTCCTCTTCCCCCTTGCAGTTTCTCTCCACGCTGTTCTTAACGCTTACAGATTGCTGCAAAGAGGATGTTTGCAGTGAAGGAACAGGGCTGAAAAATTTGGGTACAGGGGAACCCCAAAACAGGATAGCAGCCCATTTGCTTGGGGTGGTGGGTGAGGTGTGAATCGCTGCAGAGGCTCTCCCAGTGCTGGCACCACACAAACCATTAATTTCGGAAAGCCTGTCTGAGAGGAGGAGACGTGGATGTGCTGGGCTCCTACCATGTGAGCTGGGGCTACCCAGGGATAAGCTTTCCAAGGCTCCCATTTTCCCCCGGGTGGAAGCACTGCAGTGCAAAGGGAGCGGAGCTGCTCGCCTGCGCTCTAACTGAGGAGATATTTATGTCTGTGCAAACACAGCACGCGCCTTCCGCATGATTTGGAGCTAAATGCAGTGTTACTTAATTAATGCATATGTAACACACAAGGCTATTACACCTATTAGAGCTCTTGAACAATTAAAATTCCAGTGTCCTCTCTGCCACCGGGTGTCCACAACGAAGGGCTGAAAATCTTCTGTCCATAAACAACTGGCAAGAGCCAAGAAAAACCCCAGACTGACCAACAGCCAGAAACAGTTCTCAGGTTTGCATGGATTTATGGAATACCTGTGAGAGTCTCAGTCCCAGGGAGGTGGTGAGAGCGGGTGCACCCCCCAGTCTCTGCATTGCCTTGTGTCCCCTGAGAGCACCACACTGCCCAGAGGGAGCTGAGGCAGGGCTGGGAAGGATGATGGCTCAAGCAATGGCAGAGTGCTTAATGACAAGTTGTGCTCCCTGGATTCGACCAGCACCAGAGCAGGAAATCCCCTGAGAAGCCAGAAATAGATAAATCTTTGTGAGAAAACTTGTTCTGGGGATGTTTGCAGCGCAGATTCAGTCCTCAGAGGCTGAAGCTTCCTGGAGCCCCAGCGCTGTGCTGGGTGATGACTGCTCACAGACCACAGCACTGCCACCCGTGCCCTCAGGGACACGCCAGCTCCACGCTGTGCTGCTGGGGCTGCCCCCCTGCTCTGGGTGGTTGTGCCTTTCCAGACACCGTGGGGGCTGATGCTCATGCAGCCATCGGGGGAATCCCAGTGGCAGGGGATGGATGAGATCCCCATGGTGTTGCCCTGGAGGTGGCTCAGGGAGGGGACAGTGTTGGTGCCAGCCTGGCTGCAGGTCTCCTGGATCTGGGCAAGGTGTTCCCTAGCACGGAGCTGCAGCAAGTCTGTGGGCCGGTGCCTGGGTCCGGCACAGTCCGGCCAGGGAGGCTGGAGCAGAGGCCTGGCGTGAGAGCTGCC
The DNA here is from genome assembly GCA_013397915.1 of Daphoenositta chrysoptera. Lineage (NCBI taxonomy): Eukaryota > Metazoa > Chordata > Aves > Passeriformes > Daphoenositta > Daphoenositta chrysoptera. The sequence goes on from VZRO01007385.1 coordinate 38,727, forward strand.
TCTCGCCCTGTGCTGCATTACCCAGTCCTGCCTCCCATTTCAGGAAAGCTGACTTCAAATAAAAGAGCCCTTTGAAAAATCATGAGGCATTTTATTCATGATTACGTTTTGTCCAAAGTCTTTTGACAAGAAAATAGGTGATCCAGCTCAGAGAGGTTTCTTTTCTAGTACATAAGAAACCCATTACACATCTTTTTTAAAAAACAAAAACTTTCTTATTCCCTTTGAGCAGTGTGGCCAGCTGTCAAAGGAGAAACTCAGACTCCAAATGGATTTAATACAAACCAGACCCCGATGCCTTGTGCATTGTTTAACCATGGCTTCAGTTTCCTTCTCCTCCTTTGCTGCATCAGGTACTTGCCATGTAGAGTCATAAGTTTTTAATGTTTAAAATATAACACATTGTTTCAGTTAATGTAATTGTCTTGCCCATTCCCCCCACTCCTTCCCACCTCATCCCCTGGGGTTTTATCTCCTTTCTCTTGGTTTTGGTGTGAGGGCAGCTCTCTGAGGGAAGCCTGATCCTGGCTCAGCTCATCATGGTGGTCTCCAAAGGACAGAGCTGCTCCTAACCTCACCTGCACCTTTTCCATCATATTCCTTTTCCCTTTGAAACACACTGGCACAACCTGGAAATGCCTGGAAGCTGTGCAGGACTGACTGCTTTGCCTCTGCATCTCCTGTTGGCTTGGGAATCCTGTGCATCTGCGCCCTGCACCAGCGGCTCCACACCTTCCTCCCTCTGATCAGCCAGGAGAGGATGAAAAGCTGCTGTGGAACTGCAGTGGGGACGTGGGTGAGATGAGCCATGGGCAGCTTTGTCTCCAGCACCTTTAAATTCAGCTGGTCTCACCCCTCCTGCTCCCTGGCAGTGCTGTGCACAACATGAAGCGTGGGGTTGACACACTCCTTGTCCCTGCTCCTGCCCTGGGAGTGGTTACAGCTCGTGGTACCTTGTGCTGAGCCTGGAACGGTGCCTGGTGCAGGGGGATTGATCCCCCAGTGAGGCCACAGGCACTGGGCTGAGAGAAATGAATGAAAATCAAATCCTGACAGCGAAAACGAAGCTGAGTCTGGGGAGGTGTTGATGGGGGATCTGCTATCTGCTGCCTCTGCTTTTCTTCACCCCAGTGGAAAAGGTACCAGGCACACACACTGTCTTCACTCCATGACCACACCTCTACACCACAGGTTCACATGAGCTGCTTCCCTTATCACGTTATTGACTCCATGCTGCTCTTTCTGTGGAAAAAAAAACGTTGTTGGTTTGTTTAAAAAAAATATCTAAACCCCTGCAGCAGATGCACACAAATATTTAATTACAAAGAAAGTAACAATTTATGAAGTTCATTGAACTTTACTGTTTGAAAGAAAAGCTCTGAAAGAAAAGACACTCAGGAGGAAATGCTAAGTATCCCACAGCTGCAGATCCAGGGACCTGGCAGCTGCCTGTTTATCTTGGCTGTCTATTGGTGCTCCCATATGGGGGTTTTGGATCCTACCCTGGCAAGAGGCAAGAAGCCTGTTTGTCCATTGCTGAGGAGAACGTGTGCCTTTTCTCTTGGGTGCCTGAGCTGAAATCACTGATGAATGATTCTGCTTTATCTATGAGAAAGAGGACCTGAAGAGCCAGAAGTGGTTGTCCCCAGCGAACTCACATGTTCATGAATTTTTGAGTTGAAGAGGAGGGAACTGGAAGGAGCTGGAGGCCAAGATTGAGATGGATGAGATGGATTTGTGATGACTGTTGGTGAACTGTGGAACACTCAGGAATGCTGAACATCTAGCTGAGATGACTGGTCTGTAAGCTTGTGTTCAATAAACCTTAGAACACAGGCTAAAACTGTGTGAGGGCAGTGGCTGCCCTACAAGAATGTGCAAAGGATTGAGATTCCCCCTGGATGATGTGAGTCTGGACATCAGTACTCTTGAGAAGTTAAGTGTGACCACTTGATGAAGAGCTGAGAACTGGGGTATGACAGACACCAGTTGAGAGTGTTTATGGAAGATGGATGCATCCATTGAAATAAAATGTGTTTTAATGTAAGTAAATACAAAATCATCCCTCTCATACAGGCCAAGAATGATGGATTTGTTGCAAGAGCAGGAGATGGTTTCACATTCCCTAACGACTTTGCAAAGCATCTGAGCAGACAGAGGCCACAGGCACAGTGCCCTGACCTTGTGATAAAGAGCTAATTCATTCAGGGGATACACAGAAAGGAGTAGTAAGTAGGAACAGTGCAACTGGCAAATTGCCTGGCATTGGTGAGAGGGACACCAGAATATTGCCCATGGCTCTGGTATCAGGGTTTGTAAAGGGATCCTGGAGGTGTCAAAGAAAGCCACAAAATTGTTTATGTGAAATGAAGAGAATGAGTTACAGACAAAGAGATTAAAGAGCTTAAATGAGGTCAAGAAGAAGAGTGAATGCCTTCATTAAATCCTGAAGTACCTTCTCAGGAGAAAGTACCAGGGATAGGGGGACCTCAAGTCTTGCAGTGAAGGCAGAAGAACTGAGCCAAAGGCTACAGGCAGGAGCAAGACATTTAACATGGAAATAAGGCTCAGACTGCGGGAGGGAGAGTAATGACTGACTGGAAAAAACTACCCGGGAAAGTTGTGTATTTTCCATCGCCTCACACGTCCGAGACAGGCAGCATGGCCCGTGGGGAGCGAGGTGTGAGCTACACAAGTTGTTTGCCCACGGCTGGGGGAGAGAGCGGGCCCGGACGGGCCAGCGCCGGTGGAGCCGCGGGGTGTCTGTGGGGCCTTGGTGGCCCTCACCTGAGGGGTGTCTGTGGGGGAAGCTGGCCCTCATCTGAGGGGTGTCTGTGGGGGAAGCTGGCCCTCACCTGAGGGGTGTCTGCGGGGACTGGTGGCCCTCACCTGAGGGGTGTCTGCAGGGCCTTGGTGGCCCTCACCTGAGGGGTGTCTGTGGGGACTGTGGGGCATCATCTAAGGGGTGTCTGTGGGGAAAGCTGGCCCTCATCTGAGGGGTGTCTGTGGGGACTGCTGGGCCTCATCTGAGGGGTGTCTGTGGGGACTGCTGGCCCTCATCTGCAGGGTGTCTGTGGGGACTGCTGGGCGTCATCTGAGGGGTGTCTGTGGGGGAAGATGGCCCTTATCCATGGGATGTCTGTGGGGGAAGCTGGCCCTCATCTGAGGGGGGTCTGTAGGGACTGGTGGCCCTCACCTGAGGGGTGTCTGTGGGGACTGCTGGGCGTCATCTGAGGGGTGTCTGTGGAGGCTGGTGGCCCTCACCCACAGGGTGTCTGTGGGGGCAGCTGGCCCTCACTCGTGGCCACCATCATGGCCAGCATCAGCCCTGGCACCTGCCAGGTACCAGGGGCTGCTGGAGTCGCTGCCCTTATTGTTCCCATTGATGTTGTTTTACAAAGTGTTTCATAATTTCCTGAAGAAACAACAGCACGATCCTTCTGCGGGAATGTGAAGTGGCAGCTTCAAAGCTTCGAGGAGCGGAGCAGCTCACCCAGCAAGGCAGAGGCTCCGGCATCGCATCCTGCTGCTGTGCAGCCTCCAGGGGCCTCGCGCAGAACCAGCGAGGATGCTCAGAAATGGGAAAGAAACGCATCAGGAGGGAAACAACAACAACAACAACAGCAAAAAAGCTTAGAAATATCAGTGCTTTCCGACAGGTTTGAAAACAAACACAAAAAATAAAATAAAAAAAAAAAGACCAGGGAAAGAAGTATCTTCTTAAAATGAAGCACTTAAAAGTGCTCCTTTGGGGCTGGAGAAAATCTCTGTGGCTGCCAGTATTTTGAGAAAAGCTGCAACTTAGTGACAAAATAATGCATTTTAATTTCCCTGGCACAGCCAGCTGACAAAAACCCCGGTTCTGCCTGTTTGCTCCCTTTGCCCTGCCCACGTCAGATGGTGTCCTGGGCTGGGAGCAAGGGGTGGGACAGAGCATTGCTGCTGCTCGGGGGAGGTGGGAAGCACCATGAGCAGTGGGGGCGAGGATGCAGTGGGGTGAAGATGCAGCAGCGCTACACCAGCTCCCATTGCAGTGGGGACACTGGGCTGTAATCACCAGGGAGCTGGAGAACCTCCACTAAGAAGCCTTTGGACAAAGCTCTGGCTCCTTCAGTGGACAAATAAGTATTGGATATAATGATCTGTAAATTAAAAGGTGTTTTAGAAATGTAAGGCAAGAGTTATACTCACTTCAGGTGTCAGAGAAGATGCTTTTAGTGAAGTGTCATGACTCAGGTATGTTTTTCCCACTGACAATGATGAGTGGCTGTGCTGAACCCACCTCTGCACGATGGTGCCAGGGAAAGCCAGTGAGGAGCAGCCAGTGCATCATGTCTGGGGGACACCTCATGGACCAAACAGCAAAGACAACACACAGTTGTTGGACACTGGAGTCATGGTGGGTGTGGGTGGCTGCCCCAGCGTGGTGAGAGGACAACCCCTGTCTTCTCCCAGAGCTGGGAGAGCTCAAGCTTCCATGGGGGTTCACCACACAGCAGGGATCCCCCACCAGTCACTGGTGCCAGGGCAATGGCACAGGAAGGTGATGCCCTCCCCTCCGCTGGTGGCTTGGTTCAAGGGCTGGACCCACTGTCCCATCCTCCCTCCAGAGCCCATGCAAGGCAGCTGTGACTCAGTTACCCCCATGGCCCGTGCTTCTGGCCCTGCCTGCAGAGGCTCCAGGAGAGCCCTGTGGAATTAGCAATCCCATGTCTTGATTTAATTTTCGGTCTACTTTAACTCTAACAAAGCGGCAAATTGCTTCCTGTAGTTGTTTTACTTTTATTTATAGGGTAATTTGCATCATGAAGACAAGTTGCCCTATCAATAACCATGGAGCAATTAAGGTCACCTGTCCCCTCCTCTCCTTCCGAGGGTCTCATCTCTCACTTGCATGTCTCATCTTGATGGAGGATTGTGATGGATTGGCCTTTGGGAGGCTGGCCCTGCTTTCCAGCTCTGACTGCTGCTCACACACGTTCCCAAAGCTCAGATCAAGCTGCTGCTCTGCTTTTGCTGTATGATATTTTCCAGAAGAAAGGGATTGTTTGAGGCCCTTGCAGTGGGAGTTACTTTGCAAAGGAGAAGGGTGCAGGCATTGCCCGAGAACAAAAGTGGAAGGGAAAATATCTGGCTAAGCAATTAATATTTCATCATGAAACATGGCGGGGTTAAGTTCATTGCTGAGACCAGGCTGCTCGACTGAAAGAATTAAACCTGACTTAGGTCTATACAAACTTAGGTTTACACCTATACACACATTTTCTCCTTCCCTCTTCCCACTTCCTTCCCTGCTGGAGCACCTGGGGGACACGGGGGGTCAGTGGCTGGAGAGGTGGTGCCGACCGTGTGGCCAGTGGAGTCAGGGAGCCCAGAGTGAGAAGGGAGAGAGGGATGAGGCTGGACACAGAGCCTCTCCGATGCTCCTCTCACTTTTGGGGCAGTCTAAAAATGTAGCAGGTGTTGGGAGGTCAGGATACCTGGCTGATGTGCCAGATAAATGCTCTGTGCTCCCAGAGGTGGGGAGGAGCAGGACAGGCAGAAGTGCCCCGACCTGTGCAGGTGCTCTGCACATCAAGCTGAGCGCTGGGTCTTCGTCTGGCTGCAGGGCAAGTGCTGTGCTTCTCCACGAGCCTGGGCTCTCCAGGGATGTCATCTCCCACACAGATGTCACCCCAGGCAGGTCGGGCACCTGGCTGAGCAGTTCTGGTGCACGGAGCTGCAATTCCCATCCCTCCTAAGACAGCTCATACTCACACTTTCATTTATTCCACTTCAATAAACATCTGAAGACATCCGTAGGAAACTTGTACTTTAAAGTAAAAACATTTCCCAAACACCTCTTGGGGAAGCTTTTCCTTTTCTACAAGTAAGAATTTGAGCCTGTAAATGTGAGGAATGGGAACAATGCTTGCAGTCCTCCCCGGGCAGAGCTTGGAGATCTGCAGATGAAACTCTCTGGGTGAGACCTGAATCCTCTCCACAGCAGCGTGCCGCGATAAATCCTGACATCCTCAACAGAGCAAACAGACAGCATGAAGCAGAACAAGCGACCTGCTGCTGCTCTGGGGACACCTGCAACGTACCCCTGAGAGCTCGAGGTCAGCTCGATCCACCAGCAAATCCCAAACTCCTGCTCCCACTTGCTCTCAGGGAATAACCCTCACCAACACCACCCCTCTGCGGCTCTGCTCTGCCTCTGCCATCACCACCAAAGCCCAGAAGCTGGTGGCTTCATGACCCAGGAGCCATCCAAGGAAATCTCCACATCTCCCTTAGTGAAGTGCAGGGAGAGAACCCAGACTGGGATGGCACAGCCTTTGTCATGCCAGCCAAATGGATGGCATTTCCCCACGTTCCATGCAGTATCTTTTGGTGAGTCAGTGTGCTACGAAGGAAATTTGGGAACTGACAGGGAACTGTTTGTTGACCAGCTCCTGCTGATGCCCCACCCCAAAGACCTGGGAAAATGTGCAGAAAGGTCTTGATTTCCAAAGCTTTTCTTACCTCCAGTCCCTTTTGTGGGACTCAGATCCCCCAAGAGCTTTGCCCCCTCCTTCCTCAGCAGCCTCTCCTGCCTTTTGTGTGGCACCGGTGCCACATCCCGGCTTCCCAGCACCAGATACACCTGGTTTATAATTTTTAAAACCATTTCTCTGGAGCTGCCTGCTGGCAGAGGGCTGCAGGGCAGTGTCCCTGCTCCCCATTTTGGGGGAACCTGGGCTGTACCTGCCAGGTACACAGCCCTTCCCTTGGATTTTGGAGATGGTCGCTGCTGCCGTCTGCCCTACCGAGTTATTGGTTTGCACATGTTCACAGGGAAACAGTTTTAAATATGGTAATAACGAACATCCAATCCGTTACCCCAGCGCTCGGGGACAGAGCCGTGGCAGTCAATCTGCAATTCCAAATCTGCATATTTATGCAGTTTCATTAATTATGTATTATGCAGCATTAATCCCAATAATATGTGTATGCTTGTTCAGTAGAACAGAGAGAGGAGACTCGCTTCGCAGAAGAATTAATCAGAGAGCCATTCACAGATCCCACATCGCTTTAGGTTGCAATTACAAGTATTTTTACTTAAAAGGTTCTGCATTAAAAAAAATTAATTTTGCAAGATTTTGAGGTCCCCACGTAGCCACAAAAATTTAAGTTGAGCTCTAAAAAATGGCTCCACCATGTATTCTGGTAGCAATCATAGCTGAGCAAAGAGGGGCTTTGAAGAGGGATTCCTGTCAAACAGGCTGTTAATTATCTCGGTGGAAGAAGAAACTGAATTTCTTGGGGCAGGGAGCAGAGTTTGTGTGCTGTGTTTGTTCAGAGGTGACCGAGGCCACTGCTGGCTGCTGCAGGGCTCTAAGTAATCAATAGGATGCCTTTAGAGTAAGCAAACGCAGTAAGTTCACTAATTGTGGTGTCCTGCTCTCTGTTGTGAGGGCAGTGTGTAGTCAAGGGCCACCCTCCGGCGTGGGACAGATGCCCCAGCCGGCCCAGGCCAGCTCTGTGACATCCCCAGTGCATCAGAGGATTTGCTCTCACTGCTTTTATGAGTAGGAAAAAAATAATAACCAAGCAGCATGCAGGAAAGGAAAGGAACAGGGGCAAATACCCAGTGCCAGACTTGTTCCTGAGGTATGGAGGGGGAGCCTGAGCCTGCAGCACCAAGGCAGGTGCCCGCAGCCCTCCCAAGGGCTGGAACCAAATGTGCCCATTTCTCCCAGTTTTTCAAGCTCTTTCCCCTGTATGTGAAAAAACAGGACCTGTTTTCCAGGGAAAAAATACAGAAACAGGCACAAAATGGAAACTTGCTGCATGGTCCTTGCTCCCTGCAACAGAGACAGTGTCACTGGGGGTGTGGCACCAGTTGGTGGGTACGGTGGCATTTTGGAAATGTCCGAGTGCTGGGGTGCTCCATACATGGTGGCTGTGCAGACCGTCCTCCCCTGCCTGTCCCTGCCCTCCCCTGCCTGTACCCCTGCCCGTGCCCGTGCCTGTGCCCTCGCTGCTGGGGCAGATGATGCCAAAGAGCCCAAGAGGAACTGGCCCCGGCTGGAGTGAGGGATGGATAATGCATATGCAGCGGGTATGACTGATGTAATAAAATAATATCGTCAGGACATTTAGATAGGAAAAAATGCAGCAAGGTAATTCCTCACGCTGGCGTAATTCCTGACACTGGCTCCAATTTGTTTTCATTAGTGGTTTGCTAATGCATTTATTAGCCATTACATACGTACAGCAAAATGATGAGGTTTCCATATCTATATATGCAAATGAAATATGTCTGGCACATCTGTGGATGGGCCGGGTGAACACCGGGCTCGTTCGCATTTTCCTCATGAGACTTTTCTGGATTATTTTTTCGGACTGCAATGGAAAGACCACCCACTTTTCCTCAAGTATTTTATTTTCTCTGTGTGGAGAGCTGGGGGATTGTGAGAACACAGGCCCCTTTAAAACAGGCAGAAATATACCGAAAGCTTCAGGCTCTGACAAACTCTTTAGAAAATCGGGTGATTTGGGTCCAGCTGTGTAAATGTTTTCAGTTTCGCTGCTGGGGCCCCGAGTTTGATTCGGTGCCAAGACAAGCCTTGCTCAAGTTGTTTTTGGCAAAGGCTCCTGGCTGAGGAATGTCAGCATCACTTTCAAAATATGATGGTTTGTAATTTGGACCACAGAATGAAAACTGAGCTGCTGGTACATTTTGCCATCATCTAATTACCAGGTCCCCAATTACAGTCAAGGAGCAGCTCCACAGCCGGGTGCAGGGAAGGTTGTTCCCATTGTGAGGCATTTCTCCATGTATGTTTCCCTGAACACATTCCTGGAATGCAGACAGGTTCTTCAACGCGCCAGCACCGGTTCACATGGATGAGGGTGTGGGTGTGGGTGTGGGTACCAGGGCGTGTGCCTCCCTCACCAGCTGCCCAGCCCTTCCCAGCCAGCGCCTGCTGCCGACGGAGCCGCTGCCACATTCCCATTGCCATTCCTTCAGCCATCATCCGTCCATGCCCGTTGCCAAACAACAAACTGCATCAGCCACAGGGTGTCATTGATACAGTCGTGGCACCCTGGGACACTCTGTGACGCACCAAGAGCGCTTCATCTTGCCATCCCTGACTGGTCCTGTGCCTCCTGCACCCTCCCGGGGATGTCTGGGGTGGCAGGATGCTGTGTGGATGCTGTGAGGTACCCGCCCCAGCTTCACCATCTTCCCACCATATCCCAATGAGACTTTGGATTTCTGTGAGGAGCAGGAATTGGAACGACCATGGTGGTTCCCACAGCAGCCTTGGAGGCTGCTGCTGATATGGAATCTGAGCACAGAGGGCTTCCCACAAAGGCCTCCTGTATCTACAGGGATGGAGCAGGAGTTAGTTGATGGATATGCTAATCTCATTATTCATGTACATAATTACAGTCTTGGGGTTGCGAAGCTTTTTAGGTAATGAAGGCTGAGAGAAAGAATTTACCCAACTTTTGGAATATCCATGAAATATTATTTGACTCTTGAATACAAATGCTCTGCCCGGGCTCCTTGGAGGGAGGCTGTGCTGCTTGGGTGTTGCTCAAGAGGCAGGATGCAGACTGGGCACCACAGCAACAGGAAGCAAGAAGGGGCATCTTTTTGGGGTGGGCAGTGGGAGGAAAAGTCATCCCATTGCACACGTTAGGGCTGTTATCAGCCATTGGCTGACATAGGTTGGAAGACCCCCAGGAGGTGGGTGGGAGTGGGGGCTGCTGCTCTGCACCTCTGAACTCTGGCAGTGGAAAACTTAGTGCCATTTTCAGTTCAAATCAGTTAACAGGCAGCTCATACCTGCCTGTTCCCACACCATGCTGGCCTTTGATTTGGTAAAAGAAACTCAAAAAGGCCAGAGGTGTATGCATGACTCAGCTCTGGTGACCTCCAGCTCCCTCTTCCTCTCTCTGACCGGTGGCTCATGGGCTTGCTCTGGCCAACAGTCTGCAGAGTTCCCTTTAATTTTGTGCGTCTCTGTGTTTAAGGTCAGTGAAAGCAGGGTCTGCTCAATGCCTTTGAAAATCAGACTGATAGTACTTCAGAGGTCAGACAGTGTAAAATGAAAGTGCCCAGAACTAAAAGCCATTTTTGGTTATCTGGCCCATAACCTCTCCATGGTTTTGCGTCCTTCTCTGCAGACTGGAGTGAATAACATTAACCTCCCTTGCTGGAGGGCAGAGCGGCTTACAGACTGCTTACAGACTGCTCCAACACGAACCAGCGGTGCTGAGAATTCTTTTTATTAGAAGGATGCAGGCTCAGCTGACACCTGCAGCTCCTGTCTCTGTGAGCTCTGCTGCTCAGTGTCTGCTCCCCTCTCCCTGCATGGGGCACTCGGGGTGCCTGTGCAAGGGCTCCCAGCCAGACTTTATTCTCACCAATGTTTTCTGGTGTGTCCATCACCCCAGCCTTGTTCAGGCCTGCTCTGGGCTCAGCTTTCTGTGTCCTCTCTGTTGTTGCTTCCCTGGAGAGGTCCCTCAGTGGATCTCCTGCAGGCACCTCACCTGCCATGTCTCCTGAGGGATGACTGAACACCTGATCCTGCACTGGGGGGAGCAGCCAGCACAGTGCTCTGTGCAGCACAGGATGCAGGAAAACCTCACTGCCTGGTAGATAATGTGCCCAGAATGAGAGCTCCCCTTGGTGTGCCCTGAGTAATCACCAAAGATAAATGTGGGTGCAGTGTCATTAGAAATGCCTCCTGCTAATGCAGCTTAAGTGCTAATTCTTGTACCTCTTCCATTGTAACAGCAAGAGGTTGATCTTTAATTGGGTTTCATGCTCTAAATGCTTTGATGACAAAGGTTTGAACAGGTGAGGCATGACTTACAGGAGCTGGGTGAATGTCTGTGAGCACTGGGAATCACTATCCACTGTCCCTTCCAGATGTGATGAGAGAGAATGGAACAGCAGCTTGGGCTGGGGCTGCTGGTTTGCAAAAGGTGACAGAAAATTATGAACATGGTTGGATTTTGCCTTTCACCCACAGCAGCATCAGGTAGTTCTTGGGTTGATTGGGAGGGTTGGTTTAAAAAAACCTTAGGCTTTGCTGGAGGAAGGGTTGTGACCTGGGTGGTGGCACTGATCCATCCAGCACATTTTGCCATCTTCATGTCCCAGGAGTCCCTGTGCTGGCTCCCAGCCCTGCTGGCAGTGCAGAAATGCTCCTGCACCAGCCGAGCTGCTTGGACCTCTCTGGATCACCCAAAGTGTTGGTAATGTACTGGCCCTCATTGCTAACACGCGCTTAAAATGTTAATAGTGAGTAAATCGTTTTTGTTTTCATACTTCTTAAACTCAGATTTCTTGTTGCAAGATGGTGGCTCTGGCTGCTGCTACTGTGCCTTTCCTTTATTACTGTCTGTATAAGATGGACTGTGGAGATCTCATACAGATTTTATGGGAACTATTTTATTTATAAGAATTTTCCTAGTGTCAGATGGATCTGACACTTCTGGAGTCCCCTTTGCCATTCCCATGCAGGAAGACAGAATGGAATGTTAAGACCCTGGCTCCCACCCCCACCCCCGACATGGTCCTGAGGCTTTTGTGTCCTCTCAGTCGGACTCAGGGCTGAGCTTCTCTGGGGCTGAGCATCTCTTGGGGCTGGGAGGAGGAGCTCAAAGTCACATTAACCAGGGAATGCTCAAACATCTTGTGTGACGCAACCCACCCTGGGAAACGCGAGGCGATGCCACCGCTGAGCTGCCAGGTCCCCAGGAGCTGCCGAGGAGCTGTCCCTTGTCTGGCAGTGGTAATTAAAGGGCTCCCCTGGGCTGTCTCTGCGAGGGTGCTCTGGGTCTGGGCAGGGTGAATTTACAGCAGGAAGAGCTCACTGCATTCCCTGCTGCTGGGATTTGCATATCACACTGAGGGAAACAAGACAAGCAAAGCACAGCTATAAATCACCAGGCCAGAAGGTGCATTTTGTTCCTATCCCAGGTAGGAGGATTTTTTTAAGCAAATACAGAGGAAAAACCCAGAGCCCCACAAAGCCCTGTGTGTGCTTGCTTGTGTCACCCTGCCGTGGTGTTACGGTGATGGTGAGTAGGGTGAGGAGCTCTGCCCTCTTCTTGGGTCTGGCTCTTGGCTCCTTTTCCCCCTCTCTGTGACGTGGAGGTGGTGGTGGCTCAGGAGGAGCCGGGGGCCGGGGCGAGGGGCTGGCACACACTCACCTGGTACCTCACACCTGGGCAGGTGGCAGAGCCGGGTGCAGGAGGTGCTGCTGCCCCAGGGAGAGGCAGCAGCTCAGCCACTGCTGCTGAGCCATCATCTCCCCTCGCTAGTGCTGGATCGCTGCTTGCTCTTCTCTGTTGGCACATCTTCCCCCAAACATGAGCTGGTTTCTGCCTACAGCACTTCAGAGCAAGTGAGGACACCAACTCAGGCGATGGTACAGTGATAGCAGATGAGCCTGAAACTGGAGGGTTTGCAACTGGTGCTGAATGTTTAGGAGAATCCAGCCCACTAGAGCCTTTAATTCAGGCTGAGATTTGCTTTGCTTGAGGTTATTGGATGTGCCTGAGTTCTGAGCAGGAAACAGATCATTCATCCTTCAAAATCCTTCCCCCTCCCTTCTCCTCTCCTCCCTCTCCCGCCCAGGTGGGAAGCTCAGACGTGTGTGTGTGTTGTACCTGTGCCATTAATGACATCCTGTGCTGCTCATCCCAGGTGATGGTTGTACAGAGACAGAGCGCTGCGTCCCCGGAATGGCAGCTCTCCCCTGGGATCGGCAGCTGGATGTGCTCAGATCCATCAGGGCCAGGAAAGTGCCCTTGCTCCGTAACTGAGGCAAATATGTGTGAAATAGGATCGCTGCTATAAATAGCAGCGGGCTCATGAGAACATTGTTTATCGCTGCGGTGGGTGGTGTGAAGGCTGCCCTGCACTTTCCAGCAACGCAGGAATGATGCTACCCCACTCCCGGCCCATTTATAGCCAACGGAAAAGATAAATGCGTTGGGTGGGAATTTTGAATTCCATAAAGACTTATTCATTGTTTTTAGCCCTCTCTTGCTTTCTCAGTGAAGACTGCAAACCCATCAATCACACCCCATAAGCTTCTTCACGAATCACATCCAAATGCTTGCAGAAATGCCCACCACCCCAAAGCCTATCAAAGGCAGTTCCTGCCAACTGAGAGCACGGATCCCTGCTCCCAGGCTCCTCTTCCTGGGAAAAAATAGCTGTTCCTTGTGCTATTTCTGGGTGACTCTGCAGGCACCTCCCATGGATGCACTGTTATGTTTTCTGCTAAGGCACATTAACATCTCCAGAGGACTCTGGCTGTCAGCTCCAGCCCCAAACAGTTCTATGATGCTGAATTTTAAGCACCAGAGTCAACAGCACTAATCACGCGCTTAAAACGAAGCGCTTTGGTAAGTCTGCAGGATCAAGGTCTTAAACTGCAAGATCCTTGGAGCAGGGTCTTTCTTTGTGTGTGGACAGATTAGCCCTCAAATAAAAAACATTGCTGAGAACTGCCCAAACGGCCATGGTCTGTGAGGGAGCGCAGTCCATGGGTGTCACAGCGAAGGCAGCAGGGGCAGGAGGATCCACGTCTGCCAAGGCTCCTCTGTGCTCCTGTCCCTGTTATCCCTGTCCCCGGGGCTCTCCAGGCCCCTCTCTGCTGCGCGGATTCCTGGATGCTTGCTGCCTGGTGGATGAATTAAGTTATCCTTTCCAGTAAGTGCATTTCTCAGTCACATTGTTCACCAGAGGAGATGTGAAATCCTCGCAGCGTTCCCTCTTGTGCATAATGTCACATTCCCAGCTCCTCTCCCTCCTGCCTCCCGCCATCAGTCTGCTGCGCCGAGCTGAGAATGCCCACGAGCGAAGGCACGGAATATGCATGATATGCTCCATCATGTAGGACCAAATCATTTGCTCCCTCTATAAATCTATAGCCAAATCACTTTGTTTCCACATAAGAATCTCACGCTGTGTAAAACTAAAGGAGGAAATAATCGTGTGTCTGTCGAGATGTTTATCTCAGTCCTTCGCAGCCTCACCAGCTCCTCGTCTTTTAATGAGGGAAGGAAAATCAGTCCTCTCCTCCTGCAGCAAGGGGTTTGGGGAGGAGATGCAAATGCGTTCCCCTCCCCGAGTTTGCCGTGTTGCTGTAAAACAGCAAACTTAATAAATCTCGCACAATTGGGCACAAGTCTTGTTTCCTTAAAAGCGATGTTCTCTATAATTGTCTATGACACAACATGCTACATATTAGTTATTTTTCCCTTAGTAGATCATCAGAGCACAGTGAAGCATTGCAGCCGAGGTAATTGAATGTCTTCTTTAAAACAATACGCTGCAAAAAGTCTCCTGACAAGTGCCAGTGTCTTATTTTAAACAAATAACACCACGGATTTGGGGAAGAGCGAAGATTTCTGGAGGAGAGGGTGGTTTTGGGCCGTGGACAAATGGGGACTTGGCATCTGCTGCAGGAGAGCAGGTGAGCAGGCGCAGGCTGGCGCATTCCACGGGCTGGTGGGGATTAGAGATGCCTGAATTCTCGGAAAAGCCACGGAGCGGACCTCATGTTTAACTTTGCTGCTTTAATGCACATTTATTTAATGCACCTGCCTGGTTCCTGCTGGTCCCTCAAGCTGAAGCAGGGCTGCAGGTGGGCAGATCCTTTCTGCTGCCGTGTTCCCAGGGTGCCAGGCTGACCGGGCTCCCACCATCCCAAGGTTCTGGGGCCAAGGGATCCTCGGCTGGTCCAACACCACCTGCACCTCCTGTCCCGGCTCTCACAAATGGGAGTGCACACAGGCAGCACTTGGGCAGATTTGGGGGAGCAGCGAGCAGCCCCCCACCTGTACCTGAGAACTGGGAGACACGGGGACCCCCAGCCCCCCCAGCCCCTTCCCTGTGTGTTTGTGCACTTGCCTGTTAGCACAAATGCGGGTCTATGTTCTCGGAGGGCTGCGTTCCCTCTGCAAGGTGTGACATTTCCTGGAAGGAATTTCAAAGGGCTTTGTGCAAGGTGTTAAATAAGCTCTTAAATAAAACTGAACCAGTGAGTGCTGAAGCAAAGTGAACATTTAAAAATGTATGTGTACATTTAATTAGTCCAGGAGCAGCGATAAAAGGAACCGCTAAGACACGTTTATTAAAACTAATGCAAGACAAAAATATATCTTAAAATTTTGATGTGATAAAAAGACTGTTAAAACATTAAAAAGTTTCCTCGTAGGTTTTTTTTTTCCCTTTAAGCATGTCACAAATTCTGTGAAAGAATAATTCTTCTTTTATCCTCTTTTTCTTTTCCTCTTGGCTTCAGTCCCTTGCCCTCCTGTTTTGCTACTGAGCAGGAAGGAAGAGGTAAAATCTTTGGCAGTTTTAAATGCTTTCAAAATTTTTGTCCAAGTTGGATATGAAAAATTAAAAATGTCATGAAAAAATGTAAATATGGTAAATGATTTTCCACCCACCATAAAAAAGAATCCCAGCACAAAGATCCAAACCCTGCACTGGGTGTTGGAGGCGGCTGAGCTCCCTCCCAGGGACAGATCTTCCAATTCCTCCTGCTCACTGGGCATGGATTCTGCCAAGGACTGCCAGACCCTTATATCCCGAGAGGAGGTCCCAGTGTAACGCCAGTGCTGCTGCAGCAATGGGACACAGGAAAGAAAATGCATGTTCTTGTTTCACTGAATGTGTAACCAGTCCCTTGCACAGGAGGTGTAATCAGTCTCTCACTCTTCCTGTCATTTTAATTCCTGTTTGCTGTTGCAGCTGGGTCTGAGCCCACAAACTGGGGATGAATCCCATCTCCCATGGGAACGGGTGCAGTTATCCACCACCCCAGTCCTGCCCCAGCCTTCTCGGGGCTGTGCTTGCCACAGCAGCTGGAAAACAAGGTGAGAGCAGAGAGTCCCTGGGTGTTGCGAGTGCCTCTGGACTCCAGGGCTGGCCAGGGCTCGGTGGGATGCCCAGTCCTGCCATGAGCATCCCTCCGTGGCTTGAGGCCGTCCTGGCTGCAAAGGCTGGAGTATTCCACAAGAATTCCCCAGCTGGTGACCAGCCTGGCCCCTGTGATGTTGCTGAAGTGTGAGCAGGCAAGGAGAGGCTGTGGAGCCCCATCAGAGCCAGCCTGGGTGGACACACAGCACCGGGGTCCTACCGGGCTGAGCGTGGGCCTGCTGCTCTGCACTTGCCTTTGAGCTGCATGAGTGCCTTTGAGCCCCTGCTTTGCTCACCTCCACTGCTATTTTTATTTACTCTTTGCTAATCCTGTTAACAGGATGGGAAGAAAAAAGACTAATTCACTTTAACTCCAATGACTTGTTAATAATTGATGTATTGACACGAGCAGGCTGCCTGATGACCTTAAACAACCACCCAAATCCTGTGCCGAACTGTGTGACCTTTTAAGCCAGTTCAGATTCTTCCTGCAGAAGAAACTGGTGTCCGCTTTGATTTAGTGCAGGAAAATCCCCCTTAACCTTCAGGTGTCGGTGGGGATGTGTTTAATTTACAGTAAAGCCAAGTCATGAGCAGCAGGAGAATGAAAAAGTCCTTCTGTGGTGGGAAGTTATTACCAGTCCCTCCACAGCGATGATCTCTCCAGCTCAACAAGCCAATACCTCTTTAATTATTGAAAAGATGCCTCCAACAAGAGGATGTGGATCCACCAGGCTCTGGGAACAGGCGTGACAGAACTTCTGTGACATCCTGGTGTGGGGGGCTGAGCAGGGTGGTCATTGCTGTGCTGAGGCTCTGGAGGAGCCTCTCTTTTAAGGAGGGGCCATTCCAGTTCCCCTGCACATCCTGGCCAGCAGCTGCTGCTCTGGATTTGGCCCCTATGGGAGGTGAAAGGACCATCCGTGGTGCACAACACAAAACATCCCACCACTGCTCACCTGTGTGCATGTGCAGGAACAGAGCAGGATCCGTCTGTGTGTGTCCTGCCCTGCACACATCTGTAGGTGCCCCGGTCCCAGAGTGCCTGTGCACACCCACGCTTTGCCCAAAACACGCCTTGTCCCCAGGGAATCCAAGGGGTCTGTCCCATCTCGCTGCCTCTCCTTTCCACAGCTCCACTGGGAGTGTGGAGCAGCCCTGAGCAGTGCCTGGCTGGTCCCTGGGGTGCTGACGCCCTTCTTTGTGCAGAGATCAATAACTCAGCGTTTTAGGTACTGGTGAATCTGTGGGTTTTCCACAAGAGCTGGGTGCTTTTGGGAGAGCACCCAGCCGTCTGCACCGGGCACAGCGCTCTGTGATGGCAGCAAAATACTGCAAATAACTGATTATCCTTTAGATTAACACTGGGGTCAGATGCTTTAATCCTTCGGGAGGGATCCCGCAGCGCCCAGGGGGCAGAGGCTGAACAGAGCTGCCCCACCAGGTGCCTCAGAGTGAGGGGGGAGGTGTCTCTGTCCATGCAGGGCTGTCACCAGGGCACGGCCATCCTTTCCTGCCACAGCGGGTGCCTCACACCACGGTGCTCTCCAAGCGCCCCCGGAGGAGCTGGGCATCCAAAACTGCACAGGGGGCCCTGCTGTGGCCGAGCCCCGGCTCTGTGCTCCCAGGCGTGCCCGTGGGGAGAGGCAGGCGGTGCAAAGGCTGCTCAGCAATTATCAGCAGGAAAATCTGAGACTTCACCAGGCTGCTTAATTAAGCCCCCATGTGGCCTCTTGGAGATTCATCACACGGCAGTGGAAATTGTTCCCACCATCCTCACTCCCCTTGGAAGGGCAGGGAGCACTGGGAGAGCCTTTGTTTGGGGTTTTTGGACCTTGCTGTTTCCCTGCAGGGATGCCCCTCGGTTTGTGCTGCGCGACAGCGTGTCGGGGTGTGGAAAAGCCCAGCCCCTAGAAGGGATGTGGATTTATCCCGATGGGAACAGTTTGCTCAGCCTCTGCAGAAACCCATCGCTGCTCCCTCGCCCGCTCCCGCCGGGATAACGCCGAGGAGCACTCCCTGCTCTCCAGGGGTGCTGGTCCATTTGCCCCGAGCCCTCCTGGAAAGGGGAGCTGGATCCCAGGGGGAAGCGAGGGGCAGAGGTGGGGGCTTGTGGGGACATCCGGCAGCACTGTGGGGGCACGAGGAGGGAGCAGGAGGACCCCGGGGGTCGTCACTGCCCTGTGCCCCCCAGCCCGGCTGCCCGGAGCCCCGGTCCCGGCCCCGCCACAGCGGCAGGGGAGGCTGGGGGAGCTGCTTTGTAGAACTGAAGAAACTCCTCCATCACAGAGCCTGCAAGCTCATTTACATACTCCTAGTTTAATTCTCCTAGGGTATGCAAATATATGCAAACAGCAATCCAGAGAGAGTCAGAAATAGCACAGAACATTAAAATCACCCTACTTGAATATTGTTTTATGCAAACGATGTACGCACGCAGTGTGTAGCTGATTTAAATAGAAGCAATGTCAGCATGGCAGTTATTTACCCTTCCAATGATCTTAGCAATTTTTTTTATTAAACTTATATAAAATATATTGAACAGGCACCAAGAATGTAGAGAGTATTTTAATGTTAGCCTTAACTAACACTAAGGAAAGGGCAAGCTTCTCCAGCTGCCTGCACGAAGGGCAGGGAAGGGTTATTTTTCATCGTTTCCCATTTGCATGAATGATACAAGATTTGTAAACCCCGACGCTGCTGGTATCGATTATCCGAGCACCATTCCTGCCCCTCGGAGGAGCACGGGCCCCGGTGCTGCACAGAGCCGAGCGGATCCAATGCCCTTGTGGTGTGAGCACAGCGTGTCCTGGTGTGGGGATGTGGGCAGGGGACACCTGGCTGAGCGGGGACAGCCGGGGTGTGGGGCTGCTCCATCCCCGACCCGCGCTCCTGGTGAGGCTGGCAGGGCTGGCATCCTGCAGCACATCCAGCATTCCCGAAACGCTCCCATCTGAGGGAAGGGGAGGGTGGGGAGGGCTGTCACAGCCCGGCTGTGGGAGGACCAAAGCAAACCCCCCGAGGGAGCAGGGAGGAGTCCTGCTCCATTACAACATCCCCCGAAAATGCCCTTGCTTGAGGGGGTTCCTTCACTCAGGGAGTTCCTGGGGGCCAGGCTTGCACCAGGGCACCGCTGAGACCATCGCACAGAGAGATGGGCTCCTTGAATTTGTGTCACTCACTCACAGCCATGGCCCCACACCGACCTGTCCAGGCTGGCTGAGATGGGCTCTCCACTGGGAGATGATCCCTAAAAAGCCCTGATGATGGGCTGGCAGTGCCAAGGACCTGGGCACACTGGGCACACCTCATGCCCTTAGTCAGGGCACCTGTGGGCAGGGGACAGTCCCTGGGTGAGCCCCAGGGGTGTGACACATGGGACACCCCAGCCCCCTGTGGGAAACAGCTCCTGCACTGGGGTTTGCCTTGCTCAGATGCCCTCACTGGACACCAACCCCTGGAGCTGGGCCCCACGGCTCCCTGCCCCATGGAGTAAATCTCAAAGGGAAGGAGGAAGGAAAGGGAGCACTGGGTAGGAGGGAGAGGAGGTGCATGGGCATGTCATGGGCCCTGCTCCATCATGGGCACATCATGGGCTGTGCTCCATCATGGGCACGTCATGGACCTGCTCCATCATGGGCACATCATGGGCTGTGCTCCATCATGGACACATCATGGACCTGCTCCATCATGGGCACGTCATGGGCTAAGCTCCATCATGGGCACGTCATGGACTCTGCTCTATCATGGGCGCATCATGGACCTGCTCCATCATGGGCACATCATGGGCTCTGCTCTATCATGGGCACGTCATGGGCTCTGCTCCATCATGGACATGTCATGGGCTCTGCTCCATCATGGGCACGTCATGGGCTCTGCTCCATCATGGGCACGTCATGGGCTCTGCTCCATCATGGACATGTCATGGGCTCTGCTCCATCATGGGCACATCATGGGCTGTGCTCCATCATGGGCACATCATGGACCTGCTCCATCATGGGCACATCACGGAGCTGCTCTCCCAGCCCTGCCAAGGGGTGCACCAAGCACGGAGTAGAGGTCCCTCCTAATTAACCACCAAGGGCATGACGGACGTGCCCTGCATGGAGCATTGGCTGGGCACAGGGGAGGCCCCCAAGGGCAGGCAAGGAGGGTCTGACCCGGCCTCGTGCCAGCCTGGAGCCCCTCACAGCACTGGAGCTCCCACCCTGCTCTGACTGTGGCAGCTCTTCCCATGCTGACAACTCACCAGGGGCCACTGTCAAATTCTAGGGCTTTTGCTCGACATTTTGCAGTACAATAAATGGTCCTGAAGTCCTTTTCTGCAGTAAGATTTCTGCCAGGTGCCTCCACACGTGAACTGCACAGCTGAAGGTAGGAGTGGGCATAAAATGCATTTTGTTTGCTTTAATTTGTTTTAAATATTGTCAGGCCAGTGCCTGGCAGTTTGAATGATCACGACTGCAGAGGAAATGACTGTGCAGGATATTTTTCCAGTCAAGCTCACAGTTGCATTTTATCACCAGTTCTCTTAAAGACATGTGAGAGGTTTCATTTTTTGCCTCAAAAGCCCCATCTCCACGGAGGCAGTTAAACATCTAATTTTTAAATACACCTAGAACAAAAAGGCTCGGAAGACATTGAGTGAAATATCGTGTGTCTGTGCGGGTCGGAAGGGGAGCATGTTGCGGCAGGCAGCGCAGGGCTGGGAGTCACATCGAATTAACACCAAGTGCCAAGAGCTTCCAGCAGCCCCGGGAACACCCGGGGACGCCGTGCACACCCCCAGTGCCTGTGCCTGGAGCTCTGGACACAGGGCTTGCAGCCCCTGCTCACTGCAGCCACCTCAGCACACGGGAGAACTCCTGTCCAGCGCCAAATTTCACCTCAGGGGATGTGGAGGCTGGAAGAGCCCATGGGAGAAACACAGAGCTCTCCTCTCCGCTGGGAATGTCACTCCCTATATCGGAGCTGCCTGTCCGCTGTGTCTGCAGGCGCTGGGAATCGCTGTCAGCCGCGCCAGGCGAGGGTTGGAGAGCTCGCACAGTGCCCAGCTCACAGCCTGCTTCCATCCTGCCTTCTCCTCCAGCCCAGTGGTGTTTGGGGCCGTTCAGGTGTGTGCACACTGGTGGGTGGCTGCCTGCCTGTGCACTGAAATGATATTTAAACATCAGCAGCTCCCAGTGTGTGGCTTTACTGCAGAGTGTGTTACAGTCGAGTGTAGAATCATAGAAGCGCTGCCTGGTTTGGGTTGGAAGGGACCTTAAAGGCGATCCAGTTCCAGCCCCGTGCCACGGGCAGGGACACCTTCCACTATCCCACGAGAACAGCTTGGTTGGACGCAGGAGAGATTTCTTTTGCTGTCCCTGGGTGCTGAGCAGCATCCTCGGGGCAAAAACGGTGTGGTTGTTACTGAAAACAGCCTGAATGTGTAAGAGAATTTGTCTGGTGAGGCTGGAATTACTGCTGGCAGGGGGTCCTGGCTGTGCCTCCCTCACAGCCCACTCCAGCCTCGGGGGCCCTTTGCTGGTTCAGTGCCCAGAAACAATTTTCTCCGGAGCAGGCTGTGGTTGGGAGCGAGCAGCTCCCGGAGCTCTGGTGTGCCGTGTGCCAGGGCCCGGCTGCCCTCACGGGGCTGCTGTCCTGGGTGAGGAGCTGCAGCGCTGGCAGCTGGTGCCACACTCCCGGGGGCTGGTTTGAAACCCTTTTTGGGGGTGGAAACTTTGCTGCTTCGTTCTGGTGCTTCTCCCATCGCATTCCGGATTACTGGGAAGCCGGGAGATGTCTCCTTTCTAAAAACCGGCTGCCGGGGCACTGACAGAGCTGCCGTACAGGTGGTTGCTTTCCCTCGGGATTGCAAGATGCTGTGGGAGATGGGCTGGCTCTGGGGTGAGCTGCTGGCACAGGGGAGAACCTTCCTGTCCCTCCAGGGCTCCTCCTTGGGAGCTGCATCACCCCGGAGTGATGAACCCATGCCCCATCCAGCCCTGCCTTGCCCAGCTCCTGCCCCACGGTGGCCTTGGACTCTCTGGAGAGCTGGTTCTCAGAGCGGTGTCAGCCTCGCCTTTCCCGGGATGCAGAACTCCCTTCATTCCTGTTTTTGTGCTGTCAGCTAGGAAAGTCACGTCACCAAGCAAAACTCAAATAGCCTGGATCCCAAAATCCTCCTGGGAGGAGCTGTCCCTGGGGAAGGGGAGGCAGAGCCAGGGAGGGATGTCCCAGCCCCGTCCCGGAGGGAATGTCAGTGGGTGCCTGTGCCCTGCACAGCTCCCCGCAGCAGGGCAGGCTGGGGAGCCCACCTGAACCACAGGTCTGTGCCCCTACACGTGCCAGCAACCTGCTCAGGTCTGGGGATGATCCCTGGCACCACAGAAAAAATGTAGTATCTCTGAGAGAGCAACAACAACAGCCGCCGATGTAGCTGCTGGTGTTTTTATCACTGGAGCCTTTGGAGGGTGTTCAATGGGGACCTGGTGTTTATTCAGGGAGATCCTTGCTGCCGTGACCTTCCTGAACTGCCACATTCCTTCTAATTATGATTGGCAGCTCATGGAAATTTGGGCCCTTGATTGGCAGCTGAAGTAACTTTCTTCCTTCCCACAATTCTTCAGGTTCCTTCCCATCAATAGACATAATGTTGGCCACTTTTCTGGGATAAATAGCAACCTTTGCCCCCCTCCTTTATTTGGCAAACGCTCAACACTTCATTCTTTTCAGAAAGCCCCTTGGAATGCAGCTGAGAAGGGCCTCAGCAGTGCTGCACTCCTCCTCCTCCTTCTCCTCCTACTTCTCCTCCTTCTCCTCCTCCTCCTATTCCTCCTCCTCCTTCTCCTCCTCCTCCTCCTTCTCAGAACCCGTCCAGGGGACTTTTGTACCAGAGCAAACAAAGGCTCATTGGCAACACTTCTGGATTTCATTTCAAAATAGATTTGTCACTCTGGAATAAAACAAACTTATTTTTCTGCCGGTTTTTTTCTTAATTTCTCCCTCCCAGGTTTCCCCACTAGCAGCTCTGATTCTGGAATTGATGGACAAAGATTTGCCCGGGGTAAAGGGAAGCATGTGCTTGCTTCACTTCATCTTGCTCTGTTGAGCTCCAGAGCAATATTCCTGCTCTGCAGCAGCACAGTGACCAGCCAGCAAGGGAATCTGGTCTGTCTCAGACCCCAAAGCCTCATCCCTCCCCATCCAAAACCATGGGCTTTCCTTTGACCTTCTCTCTGAGCTCAGTCAGCACCCAGGAACCCATAACTTGATTCCACTTTTTAGCTCTTACGATCCTTTTTAAAAACCACCCACGTGATGCAAAAGCTCAAACCTCAGTGAAAGCAAAATACGGCTCACAGGAGTGTAAACGCTGTCCAAGGAGAGCAAGGATATTTTGAATAGGGGACTGGGTCCCAGAGGTGCTGGAGGTGCCCTTGAGGAAGGGCTGTCCTGCTCCCAGGGGTGTCCTCTCCAAGCAGAGGGGTCTGGCAGTGCCAGGAGGGCAGGGACCCAGCACGAGCAGCACTTGCCACAGCTCACTCTGTGTGTCAGTAATTAAATAAAACTCAGTCTCAGCTCCTAAGAGCTTCTTGTGCTGAACAATAGCCAGTTACAAAAGGATTTGAAAAATGATGAAGGGAATACTCAAGGGTTGTGTTCGAAAAGAAACGAGGAGGCTCCCGAGCTGCAGAGATTGCCTGTGTGCACAATACAGACACTCACCCTCCACCAGCCCCAGACTGAAGTGTTTCGGGGAGAGATGACAGACCTTGGCACTCGCTGCTTCTCAAGAGCAGGGTAGATGAGGAGACAATTAGCAAAATACAGGATCATTTGCATTTTCAGGAATACTTGAAGGATTCTCACTCTCTGCCAAATTAAAAGGGGAAGTGGAACGAAACACATCTGGGATGGCTGGATGAGCCCTGAAAGCACAAGGGCTGGAGCAGGGAAGCCCCAGTGACTGAGAACTCGTGGGTTTGCACCCTCACTGTTCTCTCACAGTGACTGCCCTGGATCCACCTGGCACCTCCTGCAGCCTCATGGCTTCAGGAACCAACCCCAGTTTTTTATGAGTTTGTCTCTCACTGACATTTGTGAGATCTGCTAAAGGTTTCCCACAGTCAGGGTGGTTTGGAAGAGCCTGCGCTGTCCTCCTTGGCATGGTGACAGTGAGCTGAGCTGGCCCCAGCCCTGGACAGGGACAGGGCAGCCTTCCCCATGCAGGAGCCCTTTGTCATGGAACATGGAGGAATGTCATTGTCCCCACACTTCTGTCAGATTTGGTTGAAATCTGCTGGGAGATTACAAAGTTATTGCAGTAGACATGCAGCCAGACCCAGCCAGGCATGGACAGCCCCGTCACAAAAACTGCATTTCATTAGAGAACTGAGCTGAAACCACGCTGGATCTTCCCTTCCTCTCCCCACAGCCCCGGTGTCACTCCCCCTTTCCATGTCCATGCTCTCTGGACAGACTGGTTCCAATATACTCTAATTGCTTCCAACTCCTCTAGAACAGAACAGGCAAAGGAGGAGGAATGTGAAACCCTTGTTTAGATCCTTAGGGTTGAGACTGAGAAGGTGAAAGCCCACATGGAGCTCAGGGCAGTGAGGGGTGACCACAGGCTTTGGGGGGCTCTGGTGAGGACCAGAGGTGCTGTGAGCCTGTCACTGCCTGGGCACATGGTATGTGATGGATTGTGTGGAAAATGCTGAGCAGCTGATGATTTTTGGGGTCACTCTGCACAAACTGCCTGGTTTTGGAGGGACAGAGGGAGGCTGGATCCGTGGTGGGAGGGATCATCAGGCTGATGCTGGGTGACACCACTGCCCATCACCTCACAGGAGTGATGGTCAGTCCCAGGGAATGCTTCCAGCTGCAACCTTCCCTCTTGTTGCACCCAGGCCATTTCTCTGCTCTGGTGCTAATTCACCCCCACTCTGTTTTTCCTGCACAGCTGCCACAGCCGGGCTCCTTCCTGCCTGTGGGGATGCTGCTGTCAGGATGTGGTTTCTCCGGAAGCGCCGGAGCGTGGCGGGTGCAGGAGCATCCCAACGGCCGAAGGCGCCTGCTGGGCTCTGCCACCAGCTGTGCACCCGCAGAGCCACCCCAGTGTCACAGCACAGCGGGCACGGGGACATCCTGCCACCACTGTCCTTCCCCTGCTCCTTGCCACCGGCCCTGCATCTCACGGTGCTGGCACTGAGCTCTGCTTCTCTGCCTGAAATGAATCGGCTCAGCTCTGACCTGGATGTGTCCCTGGGTTAGTTTTCCATCACATTAACCCAATGTCTCCTGGAGAAATCCAGGCGGCTCCAGAGATGATGCCAGCATAGGCAGTGGCCCTAGGACCAGGCAAGATCCTGTCACCAGCATCAGGGGCTCGTGGGCTTGGCTCAGCCACCTGTGCCTGCATCATGGATACGTGGGGATGAGAAATTGGGATGAGAAATTGGGCTGGAGGGATGGTTGGGAGCAAGGAGAGGAAGGAGAGGACGCAGAAGGAGGGAAAGGGGAATGAGCAGCCCTACACGACAAACCCTGGAAACACTGCCCAGTGCTGCAGTGCCACAAGTGGGATGCTCCTCACACTGGGTTTTTATCAGGAAGGGAATGGTGGGAATGCCATGGCAAGGTCAGGACGTGGCTGGGTTTGTGCAGTGCCAAGCACTGGGGATCAGAGCCTGCATGTACCGGGGTCAGGACATCTCAGCAGAATAAACACAGACATAGAGGCAGCAGCATTCACCCACCAGGGCTGCTCTGGGGTGGGTGATTGGACACAGAAAAGGCTGGTCCTGCACAGGAGCAGTGCAAAGGGCTGCTGTCCCTGAGGAAATTTGGGGCTGGGGATGTTTGTGTCATGAGAGGACTGCCTCTCAAAGGAACAGAGGACAGAGAGAGTGAAGGTGACACTGGCCCTGGTGTCCCTGCGTGGGGGCAGGACACTCCCCAGGCCCCCGAAAGCATCCTTCAGGGCAGAGCTGCACTGGGCACCAGTTTGGGAATGGCAGGGGAGGAAGAAGAGGGTTTGCAGCGCTGGTCAGCGCTCCCAGCTGTGGCAGTGCTCCCTCTGTGCCAGGGGCTGTTTCGCATGGAGCTCAAACCACTCCTTCTCCCACAAAGCTTGTTAGTAGAGCTGGGTCGCAACAGATGGATACAGACGGGTGGGGAGAAGGGGAAACAACACGGCAATACCAGCAGCGTGATGTGTGCTCACCAAAGCACAGCAGCAGCCGAGCTTTGGCGGCAACGGAGAATTCCGAGGAGCGTTTTGGTTCCTTTGGGATGCTCGCAGGTGGTTTGTCTGAAGCATGACAGCCAGCAGGAGACAACACGCTGGTTTGGGAACCTGGCAAGTGGTTGATGAGAGAAAGAGCACTTGGCTGTTCCCGGTCCTGTGCAAACAGTGAACTCACTCCAGCAGGAGATGGGAATGAGCAGGCTCTGGCTGAGAGCTGAGAAGCTGCATCCCACCCTGCCTGTCCCATCCCATCCCATCCCATCCCATCCCATCCCATCCCATCNCCATCCCACCCCATCCCTGGTGCTCAGCTGCCTTACCATCACCCAGAGCTGTTCACATTCCAGGCGAGGTGGGTGCCCTGCAGTCCCAGCAGATCAAACCTCAGACCAGGCTCCCCAAACCTGCTGGCAGTGACCCCTGTCACCAGCGTGGCACCGGGTCCCTCTCGGCTGCTGCTGCTGCAGAGGCAGTGCTGGGATGTGCTGTATATTAAGTGGAGTGGCAGCTGCGATATTGCCAACTAAAACTAAGTACAAAATTTACAGCAGTAAATTCTTCTCTCTTCAGGGTGGTTAATTATCTTAATTACTTTTATTATCTTTTATCTTTTAAGATCCCAAATTGCTTATTTCTGCTTGTGTTGCCAAAGGGGGTTGCATATTTTTTACTGGCACACGCTGTGCAGAGGCTCTGATACGCGTGTCTGCGTGGTACACTTTAAAAGAACTTTGATTTATACAAGACTTCTCCTTGGGATTTTAATTGTACTAAATAGGGAAAACAAAGTTCAGTGAAATATTGACTGACTGAAGAGCTGACAAGTGGCTCTTTCCTTTTGTTCACGACGGGGACGAGGCCACTCCCGCTGCCCGCTGGGTGAGCAGGAGGGGATTTGGCTACTCTGGGCCACTGTCTGGGGGGCACCGGGAGTGGCACAGGGCAGCGAGGGGTCCCAGCGTGGTGGGCAGGCAGCGATGAGCTGGGCGGGCACTGGTGCTGCTGGGCTGGGGGGTCCATCGGGCAGCCCGTGGGGCCGGGGGCTGTGCCCAAGTGACCACGCGAGTGCTCAGCCACCACCCTGGGCACCCACCATCCCTCCCCATCCCGGACATCCCCTCTCCCTTCTCCAAGGTGTTCCCTGCTGCCTCCAGGAAGTTCCTCCCAAGTCCTGGCCCCAGGGATGTGATTTCAGCCCGTGATTTCATCCCGCGGGACCGCAGCCGAGGCACCGCTGGCAGCTGCCTCCAGGAGCTGCCCCAGCACCAGGGCTCCTCTCAGAGTGTCCCCTGCGGGCAGTGCTCTCCTGCCTCCTCCTCTGCAAATATCCATCCCCAGGGAGCTGCTTTCCTCTCCTCTTCCCGCTCCCCTGCCTAAGCTTTTTTTGGCAGGGGGAAGAAATTTTCGGGAAAGGTGCCTCATCCCCTGGGGATCAGCCTCGGTGGAGCTGAGCAGGGAACAGCCCCGCACCAAAGGGGGAGGAGGAGGAGGGAGGAAGGAGAAAAGGTTTTCTCTGTCCCACAGAGGAGCCTCCTAAACGCTCCCAGGTGCTTTTCCAATGGAATGGCGATTTCCTCCGTGTTTATTTTCAATGCTGTCCCGCCTGGGGAGCCGGGGGGAGCGGGGGGAGCCAGCCTTGCCCCAACTCTGCATGCACTGAAGGTCCCTCTCATGGCATTCAGCTGACAGGGAGGGAAAGAGCTTTTCATGTGCAAAACAAAGGGGAGAGGGGGCTTTTCTTTGCTGCCTGCTGAATGCCACACACCCCTGGCCAAGGGGGGCAGCTCGGGGCTCTGAACAATCACGACATGAAAGGCAGAGAGGGAGGGAGAGAAAAAAAACCTCTCCCCTTCTCATGAGAGCACTGTAGCCTCTTGTTGGTGGTTCTGGGGAGCTCCCTGTCACCCCAGGATTACTCCAAGCTGTGTATAACCCCACACCTTACAGGTATTTTTTTTCTGTCTTCCTTGTCTTTTAATAGCAAACCCAACAGAACTGCTGCAGCCCCACTTCCTCCCCCATTGCTCTGCTGGCTGCCTGCTGTCAGATGAAATTTATGCTGTGGTTTAGGAGTAATTTTTAGTTTGGAAGATTTGTCCTGCTGCCACCTGCTATAAATAACCCCCAAGAGGTGGCGGAGCCCCGTCCGTCTGTCCTGGTGACACCATGGCATGGTTGGTGACGGTGGTGGGCCCACGGCAGAGTTTGCTGTCACTTGTGGTGCCTTTGCTTCACCTTGCCCGTGGCTGGCACAGGCTCCCAAGGCCTGGGGACCCCTTATCTCCTGCCCCTCTGTGCCTGGGGAGCAGCTGGCTTTTGGGCATGGGCAGCTGGACAGGAGCTGTGGAGCTGCTGAATGCTCCTGGTGATGGACAGCACAAGGGGCTGTTCTTAGGCAAGGCCACCTCTCTCTCCTTCTGGAGAGGGTGTTTTCTATTCCTTTGAGACCCTGGAGGGACACCTGGCACTGTGGTGACCCTCTGGTGGTGCCCCCAGCGCTGCAGCAGCCTGAGCCTCTCTCTGCCTCTGGAGCTCTGTGTTTGCCACTGCAGAGGGGTGGGCACTGCAAACACAGTCTGGATTTTGCTGCCCAAGGGGGAAAGGATTCACTGATGCTGAATATCCAAGCCTGCAGCCTGAATTCTGCAGAAATGGGAGTTTCACTGTTACCTCTGCATTTTGACAGCTGAAGCGCCTTCCTTGCGTGTTTGCCACCCCAGAACATCCGAGGGAGTTTCCTTTTCCAAACAAACATCCCGAGAGAGAGAGGCTGCAGCCACCACGGGACTCACTCGCAGTGCTCCAGCTGCTGCCACAGGGCTGGGCACACCCCTGTCCCAAGTCCCCTGTCACCACATGGCAAGGCTGGCAGGGGACACAGGGCCACCCCCAGCCAGGCTCTGCTGCTCCCAGTGCCCTCGAGTCCGGGCACAGCGAGCGCTCTCGCCTCCATCTCATTTCGTGCAGGCACCAGCAACATCAGGATTTGCTATTTATTTTAAATTGCAAACTTTTCAACTGGAAAGGAACAATGGGGAAAAACCAACGCGCCTGGGTCGACTTCCACGTATAAAAGTATCCCATGTCTTTAAGGCAGTGAATTTTAAAAAGGCACATAATTAGCAGGCTGCTTCCTCGTCTGTATTCTCCTCATCTGCCTGCCCACATAAACATTCGGCACACAGCACTTCCAGACACTTTTTAATAGAATCGCTTAAAACAATTAATTACCAGAGTTTTCATTCAAGCTGCAGTGGAAAAGATACGCCGGCAATAAAAGGCATTTATTCGTTGGTTTCTGGAGGCCTGTTTGTTATTAACATGTAAATTAAATCATCACAGATGTTCCATTTTTAATCTGGGGATGTGAAGTGCAGGGCTAACCACGGCCCAAACAGCCTGATTTTATTACACACACATTCATTAGGAACCAGCAGTATTATTGGATATCATTTTTCTTTGATGCATTTTTTAAACCAATTATCAGTATAATTTGTTCATTTCCCTCCCTATTTGTTTTTTCTCTTGCCATTTGTGTCACGATTCTCCAATCAAGGACGATGCCTTTGCCTCCTCGTGGCCTCCTCCCTCGCTGCCAGCCGGTGCCACCACGGTGCCCATGCCTGGCCGTGGCCTCACGGGCCTCTTGCTGCAGCTGGGCACAGGCTGGTGCCAGGAGCAGAGGTGGTTTGAGTGTGGAGAAACTCACTGTGGACACACAATTCAAGGTGATCCTGAAGAGCTGAGGTGCAGCAGAACCCAGAGGGACAAGAGAAGGGGCCAAAGCCCGTTGGGCCTGGGGTGGGACAGCGGTGACAATAAAGGTGGACAGCTGGGCAGGGGTGTCACTGTTTCTGTGTGTGCCTGGAAGAGGAAGGCTCTCTCTTCCTCCTGCAGGCAGAGCCCAGCAGTGCCAGCCTCTGGCTGCCGAGTGCCACCTTGGGGTGCTCTCCAGGGCTCCTCGGGACAATGTCACCCCGCGGGGCTTGGTCACCCATCGCCCCCAGAGGGGAGCAGGGTGGCTCCAGCAGCTCTGTGCCCGCTGCCTGATCCGCCCCCGGGCACTGACTGCATCCCTGTCCCCGGCTGCAGGAGAGCCTCGGGAGCCCCAGGGGGAATTCTTGATGTGGAATCGATTCTGATTGCAGTCAGCACTGCATTGCTGCAACGAGCCCAGAACAGTGCTGGGCTAAAAGCAGGATTCAGATTAATGAGGAATAAATAGCTCTGGCTCCTGCAGTGCTGTGGGGCTCGCTGGGATGGGTGGGGAGGCCCTGGCTGTGGCTGCCCTGTCCCTGGAAGTGTCCAAGGCCAGGTTGGACAGGGCTTGGAGCAACCTGAGATAGTGGGAGGTGTCCCTGTGCATGGCACGGGGTGGGATGGGATGAGATTTAAGGTCTTTCCAACCCAAACCAGTCTGAGATTCAGTGGTTCTGTGGTGGGCACTGGCATGGAGCCAACGGGGCAGCACCACAAAGAGGGCCCTGCTGGGGTGAGGGACATCCTCACCCACCAGACTCTTTAAGCAAAGCTGGTATTGCACATCTCAGTCTATTAACGATTTTGCTTTGATTTTGGCCACTGGCAAACCAGCCCGTGGTGGTACAAACAGAGAAAATTATCTTCATCTGAGAAAAACCCAAGCTTTTTGAGACTGCAAAACACATAAATGTTTAATTTGCACCTGGAATAATTTTCTAAAGTGAAAAGGCAGTTTTTTGTGCCCAAAGAAGCATCTCATGCTGGAACGTTGCTCCTGTGAACAGGGATGGGTGTTTGTCTGAAAAACAGGGAAATTACTTTTGGAATCGACTTCAAAAGGTCTTTTTAAAAAACTACCAGAAGGCAGGTAAAACCAGGCAAGGAAACCAGAGTATCTCCACTAATGAAAATAATGGTTTTCAGCCTGAATAATTTTTGTGAGTGTCCCATCAGCCTCGTCCTCACCTGCACATGCACCTGCCAGGCCACAGCTCTGCCTATCCCATCCCATCCCATCCCATCCCATCCCATCCCATCCCATCCCATCCCATCCCATCCCAGCACTTCCCCAGGGTTGTCCCCAAAGGAGGACACAGCCTGCATGTCCCTTCTCCTTGGAATGCCCCTGCTGGCTGGGGCTGCCTCGTTCCGCTGCCACCCCGTGTCCTTGCTGTGATAACTGTCAGAGAAGGGGGGCAGGGGGAGTCTTGCAATGACCAAAAACTCTTGGAAATGCTTTCATGCTAAAAATCCCGTATTTGACAGAAGTGTGAGATACCTTGAGGCCTTCTATTGATTACCTGGGAGCAGGAGAGCACGGGCGCTTTGAGCTGTCACAGTTCCAGGCGTTTCTGAAAACGATAGAAGACTGGAACAAAAACACCACTAAGGCTCCTGACACAGCGTGTTAAGCAATAAAACATGTTTAATTGTGTTGTCTTAAGGCTATAACCATTTCCTGGCTGAAGGTCACTCACTACCCATACTGCCAGTGGGAGAGAGGAGCTCTGACAGGTAGGGATCCAAAGAGGAAGCAGATATCTGGGAGATTGCGGTGTGAACAACACTGAAATGCCAATGCCAGGGTGGTTGAAATGAGCAGGACAAGCAGCAGGACATCTCCTGGCTGGCAGATCTATACAGGGGATGTTATAAACACAGCTTGGGGCTGCCATCAAGGACCCTCTGGGGCATCTTGTCACCACGTGGCACCATCAGTGTGTGTCTGTCAGCTGCACCAGGAACCACCTTCGCCCACCATTGCCCCCACGTTTATGGGGGACCAGGGAAGCTGCTGGTGGGAGCTCATCTCCTCACAAAGACCCTCCTGCCTTGCTCCAGGGATCGGCATCCAGATGTGCTCTGCTCCCTGCACATCTGCTCTGACATCTGTGGGTCATGTTGTGCAGGTCTGCCCAGCTCCCCAGGGAGCCAGCGACTACCTGGGGTCATGCTGGGAAGGATGGAGTGATTTTATTTTCCTTGGTTGGAGGCAGCATAACAAAAAAATGTGGATTTGGGAAGAAATTCCAGGCATTCCTGACCGCAGATACTGCCAGTTCTCCCTCTTCTTGGAGATCCACACACTTTGTCCTCTTCTTGGCTAGTCTTGGTAACTTCTGTGTGAGAGGGGCCCTGAGCATGGGAAAGGTTTGAGGTGTCTTGTGTTTAATGAGAAACAAAAAAGATTAGATTGTAGCAAGGTATTTAATTATTAGGATATTGCTGCTCCGGCTGCATCCTTTGCCTCTCCATGGGGGAAGTGCCAAATTACATGTCACCTCAGAGGGCATATTTTCTGTAGTTTTCCGAGCTCCTACAATGGCAGCTCATGAATATTTACTGAGCTGCTCAGATATGCAGCGGTGGGAACAAATAAAAAAACCCTTGTATTTGCATCTCCCACAGACACTAACAAACCATGTGGCTCTGGTAGGGAGAAGATGGGAGATTGCTGTTGCCTTTCCAGAGGGATAGAGGAAACAGCTTCTTGTATAATGAGATTGACTTTTAAATTGAAAGTGGTGCTGGTTGTGCTGCAGTTCATACTTCCATGCTGTGCGTTTGCTCCCTAGGCTCTAACATTAAGACATCTTATGTACAAGCTGGGAGGATTCAATTAGAGTTTCAGTTATTAATCAATCAATTAAGCCACAATCTTTGGAATATACATTTTCACTCTTAAAGAGGTGCAGTGTTGGCACGGGGAGCTTGAGGGACCCCACTTCACCTGGGTGTCTGCGCGGAGCTCCGGTGCCGGCGCCGTGCCGGGCTGGTTTGGCACCTTGCCGGGCAGGGAGAGCAGCAGAGCCTGGGCAGGGGCGGTGGGACCTGGCACCGGGAGCGAGCACCAGGAAATGCCAACTCAGCTGGCACCGAGTCCTTCGAGAAACACTCAGCTGCGCTTGCTTTATTGCCAAGCCGGAGCTGCTCTGCCCAGACCCGGCACACGGATGGAAGGGACGGACAGCTCGGCTGTGCAGTTGGTCTCTCACTGCTGCTCTGACAGTGGCTTCATGCTCCTGCTGGAGGAGATCCTGAATCCTTCCTTGCCTGGAAAAATCTGTGTATGAGTCGAGAGACTCAGAAAAGAAAGACTCAGAATTGTGTGTCCCATCCAGCTGCTGTCTCCTCTCAGCTCCTGTCTCCTCTCAGCTCCTCTCCCTTGCTCCTCCTGCTCCCTCTCCCCTCGCTGTCTCCTGCTCTGCCCTGGGTGAGGAAGAGAAGGATGTGATGCTACGAACCCTGCACGTGATCTGGTTCTCCCAAATCTCTGGCGTTTTCCTGCTGTAAGCAGGAGCTGAAGGCAACGTTTCCAGGTGCTGCACATGGACAAAGAGAGAGGTGGCTCGTCCTTAATTTTTGCAGTGTGTTCCAAAGGCTGCAGCCATGTCAGGGTGAGATTCACACACGCCTGGGGCCAGGGAGAACGTCCCTCGTGTGCTGGTATTTCTTCATTAGTGACACCTGCCCAGTCCTTGCTGGACAGGTCCATATTCATGGGCTGCTCAGTGAAGGGAGGAGAGCAGCATTCAGAGCAGGAGTGATTCCCTGTGTCCTGCTGCCTGGGATACTTAATCAGAACTGTAACCAGAAGTCCAGGGAAGGGTTTAGAGAAAACGAGCTCTGTGGTTTCGAGCTGAAGTTTGAACACTCGAAGAGAAGTAAACGTGCAAGTGCTGTCTATAGGCAGGGAAAAAAGCCAAGGGAGGATTAAATGGCAATGTTACCTTTACTCTTGTCAAATACCTAAGTAGAAACATTGGTTAATGCCCTTAAAAAAGGCCCATTACCACAGGGCAGGGAGTCAAAGAGCCTGGCTGCCCTAATACTCAGTTATCTCGTTCCCGGATAATGGAATGACCCCTCGCCTGCCCGAGCTGTACTACGATATAATAGCATGAGCCGTGTGAATAAAGAGGTTATTTTTGGAATCCAATTGAAGCAGTGCCGGAGCCGGTGTGACAGGGGAAGGATTGAACAAGATGCAATGTTCTAAGGGAAGGGAAAAAAATTGAATTTTGGGGAAGGTGGCACTGGCAGTGAACTGTGTGAAGAGAGGCACCGTGGTGCTGCTGGAGCACGGTGCCACGGGACAGTTTGAGGGGATGCTGGGGC
Source organism: Daphoenositta chrysoptera (assembly GCA_013397915.1). Lineage (NCBI taxonomy): Eukaryota > Metazoa > Chordata > Aves > Passeriformes > Daphoenositta > Daphoenositta chrysoptera. The sequence continues at coordinate 72,992 of VZRO01007385.1, forward strand.
TGCAGACTGACCCAAAACAGAGCAGGGAAGGGGGGTTGAGCCCCCAGAGGAGGAGGGGAGCCAGAATTCCCCCAAAACAGGAATGGGTGGCTGTGGCAGCCCGGGGCAGGAGCAGTCATCAGTGCCAGCCAAGAGCCAGTGGCTGGGGACGGGCCATTGCCAACACCCCCGTCAGTGCCAGCGCCTGGCCCTGGCTCTGCACTGCAGCCTGCACACCCTGCAGCTCTCTTCATGCCCCTCAAGCACACAGATAAAGGTAAACCACAAAACAACCTCAGTTCTGCTGTGCAGTATCCAACGCACAGGGCTGCAGCTCATCCAGCAGTGAGAGACAAGAGCACAACAGATTCAGCATAAACAGAGAGGAAAATGAATATTAGTTTACAAAGCAGCACAAAGACAATGGGATCCAAGGAGATTGATATCACAAACTCCCCTTATTCAATCAGATTAGGGTCTCATCTTCCCCAAACACCACTTGCTAATCTAGATTTGAAAGACAAATCCTCTTGCAGAAGGGCTTTGCCTTTATCTTGTCCCTCTGATGCCTCTACTTAAGATTTTACTACAATTTTGGGGAAGTTGTGAGGAGGGAACCTTTCCAAGCAGCGTTTAACCATTGAGATGCTGAAGTGTTGTTGAGCAGTGGTAGGGTCTGCAGAGCACGGGCTATCCTGTGCCTGTGGCAGCAGAAAACACGACATTCCCGAGAGCCTGGCAGCTCTGGGGAAAGCTGCAGGGCAGCAGACACCAGCCTGCCTGTTGTGTCCCCTGAGGAAGGGAAGCAGAGGTGTGTGGAGGGAGTGCTGCTCTCCTCCAGCAGCTCAGGTGAGCACATAATTGCTGCCGAATGGGAGGAAATGAAACCAGGAATGCTTTCTGGAGAGGTCAGGGCTGGTGGCTGATGCCACAGACAAGTCAGAACAAGACGCAATTTCACCAGGGACACGAAGCCAAGTGCCATTTGAGATGAATTTCACGGCCCCTCTTTGGCCCTCTCGGGTTGTGCTGGGATCTGTCTCCCACCCTGAGGGTTTGCTCCTGGACAGCAGCTGGATCCAGGTGTTTCACTTCCTGGCAGAGCTGGTACTGATGCCTTATCCCTGTTCTTAAAATCAGAGCTGAACACGGTTAGAAGGGAAAAAGGGGTTTTTTACCTCGGTATTTATTTTAAGGATCCCTGGTTCACTCCGTCCAGGTGGAACACTCCCAACATGCACATCGAAATGCCCATCCCAGAACCCCCACCCAAAATGGACACACACAATAGAGGGGCTATAGAATTATAGCCCCAGTCCACCCCCTCCCTCCCCCTGGAGCCCTCCCCTGGCCAGACCCATCTTTGAGTTTACAAAATGTGTTCCAGAGAGGACCTTGGTGTCTGAGGCCTCCAAGATGTTCGGTCTCCTAACTCAACAAAACATCAAGTCTAGGAATGTAGGCTAAAAGAAACACCAAGAATACAAAAGGCCACAAAGGCATACAAAAGAGATATAAAGAAAAGGCAAAAAAATCATCATGGCATCAGTACCTGTAATGGTCAACACTATCAATCAACAGGTTTTCTTTCCCTTTATTGCTCTTTATAGGAGCAAGGCCAGGTCACCTCGTGTCCCCAGCAAGGCCGGGTGGGTGACACCATCAATGGCTTGGCCTCCTGCCAGTGGCACAAGGAAGCCATCGGGAAGAGGGTTTTCCATGTGCAATGGGCAAGTGGAACCAGAGCTGTGATCAAAGGGCCCTGAACCCCACCCTGGGCAGGGCAGCCCAGTCCCAGGAACGCCCCTGCCCCAGTGGTGCCATCCCTGGCACATCCCACAGGCACCCGGCTCCTCTCCCTGCTGCCGCCGGGGGATGCGCGGAGCTTGAAAGGAGCTGTAATTACTGGTGGGGTTTAGATGCAGTTGGTGTTTTACTGCTTAAAAGCACTTTAATTGAAAGAGAAAAATCGCCTTAATTTGTATTAAGATACATTATTAAATACAGTTTATGGCTGAACTCACAAGTGGAGCCCGTGATCCCGGCAGGGAGGGGCTGCTGGGCTGGGCACGCTCCCAAGACCCTGCAAGCTCT
>VZRO01007385.1:80064-107122 GCA_013397915.1 Daphoenositta chrysoptera
TCATCACCTCATCCTCCTGCACCACGCAGGAACTGCTCACTGGAAACCAGTTAGAACTCTCCGCAGAATGAGGAATTCTGGGATTTTGCTATGACATCCCTGTTCTTGGAGCAGGTGATATTTTTAGTCCCCACCAGCACGTGGGAGCTGGAGCAGGCGATGTGGGAGTGTCTGGTCCCCAGGGACCCCTCCAGCTCTGGGGCCCCACCAGAGTCACCACACATGCAGTTGGTCTCTGAGCGTGCTTGTTTTGGGCCAGGAAAGGGCTCTTTTGGGAAGAAAGCACTGCACCCAAGGGTCCTGTAAAGCGTCCTTGGTGTTCAGGTCCCCCCAGCGCCGCTGTCTCACTGTGCCCCGGGCTGGTGGCTGTGTGTGCACACCCGACCCTTCCCCTGCAGGTGTTCCCTACTGCACGAGGCTGCTCCCGAGCCCCAGCACGCCGGTGATGCCTCAGGTTTTAACTCCTATATTTATTGAATCCTGTATTGCCTAATGCGTGGCACTGAAGTTTCTGGTAGCCTGCTAACTTCTGTTCTCTAGACATAACAAAATCTCTCTGGGTTTGCTCTCCAAGGACACCCAGGCTGTCCAGGCCCAAAGCCTCTAAATGGGGGGACAAGCTGAGGGGAAATTGCATCATTAACTAAAGTTTTAATTGGTGAATTCATGCTGATATGCAAAATAACCAAACCTATAAAGGTGTGGAGAACTCGTGACTCGTTGTCCATCTTGGGGTCCATCTTGGAGCCTTTGGCTCCCAGTGTGCACCTTTGAAAGACTTTGAAATAAATACTGACCATATTCCCTTATTCCTGTCCAGTCTCTGTTTCTAGGCAGCCTCTCAAGGCATCACCAGCCCAGCCCGTCCTTGGCTGAGTGGGAGGGACCTGCAGAGGGGCTGCCCTGACCCCCCCGGGGGGCACAGGAGCAGGGGTGGGTGCCACTGCCCAGGGTGCTGCTGGCTCCGACTCCTCAGAGATGCAGCCAAGACGCTCCGGCCGTGCAGATTTATTTCCTGGCTTTTAGCCAGCCTAGGAATGGAAATACTCTAGAGGGTGAAAGGCTCATAGTCAAGAGCTCTTCACCTCTTCCCTGAAAGGACCTCTCATCCTCATTCACTCAGGGGTTTATTACCACTCCACTGCCTGAGAATAACTGCAAAGACAGAGCTTGGAAAAAATAAGCCGCCCAGGTGCCGGAGTGCTCAGACCTGTCAGTGCTGAATTCAAAGCAGAGTCAGTTTGGGTCTCTTCCTCCTTCTTTCATTTGGCTCTGGAAGAGCAGGCGGTGGCTGTGGCTGATGGCTGGCCACCAAAGAAGCTTTGCCTTTATCCTATGTGCAAAGGTGATGACACCTGTCCCAAGAGAAACCCCAAAGTGGGGTCCCGCTGTTGAAACAGCCCTGTGGGAACTGCTAACAGCAGCACGTCCAGTCCTTCTTGATAAGCCACGGGGAGGGTGAGGAGGACGAGGAGGAAGACAACAGCGTATTCCCATCTCCTCCCACCACCCTGCCCAGCTCCTACTGGTTTTCATCGCGGGGTGATGGCACTGGACCATTCTGTTGCATTTATTCACAATTATCCTGTTTTCCCCCAAGTGTTGAAATGCGGGGACAGGCCGCCCCGGGGGACAGAAACCCGCCCTGCGACAAACCCCGTGGGACATCTCTGGGGACGCTGGCGGTGGGGACACGGTGCTGTGCACACCAACAGCGCTGGCCCCGACGGCAGCAGAGGGAGAAGGGCTGGCAGGGGAGCAGGGCTGTGCCCGCCGGCGCGGGAGCTGCGTCTGCCACCCAGGCCGAGGCTCCCGCGCTGCCACCCGGCTCCGCAGCCCCGCGCCGGCTGCCTGCTCCGCACCGAAACAGGCAGCTAGAAAGTAAACAGTGTCTGAAACCTATTCTCATTAGGCTAATTTACGAATAAATTACCATATTCAATGGCCTTATTTTTACTGCTCGTTAACAGGCCCATGATAGGATGATAATTATGGGATTTTAAGTGGCTAATGGCAGCTGGGGCGTCAAAAGCAGTTTTTACGAATCTGTTTATGGCAGGGAAGGTGACAGGAGGGTGGGACACTGAGATGTTGGAATCGCATGTCAGGGAAAAAAACGCTTTAATTGTTGAGTATTTATTAGAGAGGAGGGAAGACTGTAATTTAAAAATGAAACTCTGAAAAACAAAAAGGAAATTAATTAGTCTCCCAGCGCTCCTGTGGCTAGTGCTTAAGGAGGACCTTGCTGGTCGGCAGGCGGCCTTCGAGTGTCCCCCAGGGGCACGGCGCAGTGTGGCTGTCCTGTGTCACTGGGCATTATCCTCCCTCCACGTGGTGCAGGACCAGTTGCTGATGCTGCCAGGACAAAAGGGGCTCTGGAGCAGCAGCAGCAGCCGGGTGTGAGGGGTGTGAGGGGTGTGAGTGTCCAGCACGGTGCTCCTGCCAGCACTGGGTGCGTCCTGGCTGTGCCATGCGGGGCTGGGTCACTGTCCCCGCTGCCAGCAGCGCTGCTGCGGATCTCCCTCCAACCATCTCCCTCCAGCCACCTCCCTCCAACCATCTCCCTCCAACCATCTCCCTCCAACCATCTCCCTCCAACCACCTCCCTCCAACCATCTCCCTCCAACCATCTCCCTCCAGCCACCTCCCTCCAGCCACCTCCCTCTCCCTCCATCCCCATTTCCCAGTAGCCGGTGTTTTTCCCAGTGTTTAGCCTGGCTGCTCATCATCTCCCATCTCCAGCGATTCATCTTGATCTTTCAGTTTAGTATGCAGCGCTCGGAAAACAAACACGTACCAGACTGACAGTGGGAATAAATATCGTGGAGATGTTGATTAGCATTTGATCCCAGCTGGGCCTCTGGAAGCTGCAGCACTGGAATGCCTTGGCAGTTTTTTAATGCTGAATAATTTGATTAGATCAGTGGCTGAGCCTGCTGCTCGCGGTGAGATAAACCCTCCCCACCCGCCGCCTCCCGCACGCCGCTCCCTCCCTGCCTGGCTTTGCTTTCTTTTATGGGGCCTTAAATACGTCGTTTAATCAACTCTACAATTTCAATTTAGCACAGTTGTTGACTCGCATGGATGATAAGGTTCTGGAGACCCCACAGATTGCTGCCTGCTCTACCAGTGCCGTTCTCCGCGGCCTCCCGGCTCCGCTGCCGAGCGCAGCCCGGCCCAGCCCGCGGCTGCCGGAGGGGCCGTTCCCTGAGCCGGGCTGTCACTCAGCCACGGGGACATCTCCAGCCTCTCCGCTCCGTGATCACCAGCGGGGACATGTCCCCTCTACGCGGTGACACGAGAGCGACCAATGGTTTGTGTTCAAAACCACAGTAATAACACTTTTTTTTTTTTTTTTTTTTGTTCTTTTCAAACACTGGAAGCGTGAAGACATGGGGAGGGTGGGGGTGGGGGAACCGCGATTACCCCAGACCGCAGCAATCCTAATTAAACACGGATTTCTGAAATTTCATTCTCTCTTCCTTAAAGAGAAAAGAGTGGGGCACACTCCTACACTATCTAAACCACTTCTACTTTTAATCTAATTTAAATAACACTCCTGGCATTCCTTTGCAATAGGAGAATAATCAGTTCAGTGAGTGGCCAGCGAGAGTGGAGCGAACAGCCCTGACTCTTCCACTGCCGGTTTTCCCAAAACACCCTGCTGATTCCTATTTCCAAAGTGTATTTTAAGTACATTCGTATCGGCAGAATATCATTTAAAAGCAGCCGAGCTTCCCCTGAACCACCGAGGCTCCACAGTTCCATTTCTCCCCCTCCATCAAAACCGGGAAAATCCTGAATTACAAACCCAGCCTTTTCTATCAGAAGAGAATTATTTTATCTGCAAAAGCAAAAGCTGTGTATTTTCAGCCACTGACCCAGTCCCGGGTAAATAAACAGGCAGAGACTCCCTGTGTTTGCTGACACTCATTAGCATTCCCGGCGGGTGTGAGGGTGATACTATCTGACAACCACCAGCTCAAACTTTCTCCCTTCGCTTTAGTCGCTTGTGATTCTCACGCACAATAAACAAACCGGCTCCTGCTGCTGCCCGCCCCCTCCAGCCCCCCCTGCGCCGCTCCCGCAGCCCTCCCGCACCTTCCCTGACCTCCCGCACCTCCCTGCACACCTCCTGCATCCCCTCCGCACCTTCCACTCCTCCCGCACCTCCCTGCACACCTCCTGCATCCCCTCCGCACCTTCCACTCCTCCCGCACCTCTCGGACACCTCCCGCACCTCCCTGCACACCTCCTGCATCCCCTTCTCACCTTCCACTCCTCCCGCACCTTCCCTGACCTCCCGCACCTCCCTGCACACCTCCTGCATCCCCTCCGCACCTTCCATTCCTCCCGCACTTCCCTGCACACCTCCTGCATCCCCTCTGCACCTTCCACTCCTCCCGCACCTCCCTGCACACCTCCTGCATCCCCTTCTCACCTTCCACTCCTCCCACACCTCTGGGCACCTCCCGCACCCCTCCTGCCCCCTCGGGACAGCTCTGCCGGGGCCGGGAGCGCTGCAGGGCTTGTCCCAGGGGAGGGGAAGGATGCAGCCCGCCAGTCACGGACACCTTGGCGAGGGGACACAGTGGCTGCGGTGGGATGGGCAGCAGGTGCTGCTGTCACCCCTCGGAGCAGGGACAATGGCACCTCTGGGGTGTGCTGGCATTTGAGTGCAACAGGTACAGCCTAGACCCCACCGAAACCAACGGGAGCCACAGGCTCCAAGGAGGCCGAGGCAAGTCACATCAAACCAGGAGGTTTGATTTATGTTGGACATTAGATCCATCTCCAACTGGTAAAAGAACATGTTAAGAGCACAAAAATAGCCACAGTGGCTCGTCCCTGGGGAGAGCAACAGTGAACACCCACTGGAGAGCACAAGCACAAGGCAAGAGAACAAAGATACTTCATCAAACACTCTATTAACCTCCAGCAATTTATGGCTCAAGATCCTTCAAGGCCAGAAATAATGTCTGTGTATGGATGTATGATGGATTTTTCTGACATTAATTTGTCCGGTAACTTTCTGAACCCATGTAAATTTTACCTTGCACAGCCTTGGTGGAAGATCTCTGGTGTCTCAGGAGCAGCCTCCTTCCTGCTGGGTTCAACCTCTGCCAGCCCCCTCACGCCCCTCAAACTAATCCTTGTTCACTGTCCTGGGTTTACAGATTTCTGTTGTGTCCCTTCCCAGGCTGAAATGCCTCACTCCAGGGATTCTGACTTTATCCTCACTTATCCCCGGGCCCCTCTCTGGACCTTTCTCTCATCTATTGGTGGTTTTGTGTCATGGATTGGGAACAGAACAATGCAGGGTTCAGGGTAGGGCTGCCACACAGATGTCAGTAACACCACAGTGCTCTTTCTGCAATCCCTACTTTCCCCCCTAATAATTCCCAATATTTGCTTGGGAACTACTGGATGTAAAGCTAGTGTTTCCACGGAGTTATTTATTGCAGCCTTCAATTTTCACTCCTGGGTGCTGGCCCTCAGTACAGAGTCCTCTGTGCTCATGAAGATGAGATTTCCAGTTCTACAACCCTCCCAGAGTTCAAGCTTTTACATTTGTCTGCCTTGAATTTCATCTGCCTCTGCCCAGCCTTCCAACACCACACCAGCTTGTCCCGTTTGTCCCAGTTCTCCAGCTGGACAGCACCTCCACCATCACTTCCCTGTCATTCTTCATAAAATCTGGTTGCATTAATCACCTTCCAGACTTTGGAAGGCCCCATCCCTGGAAGTGTTCAAATGCAGGTTGGATGGAGCTTGGAGCAACCTGGGATAGTGGAAGGTGCCCCTGCCCATGGCAGGGGGTAGAACTGGATTAGCATTATGGTCCTTTCCATTTAAAATGAAAGAATGTATAATATCAGAATTGGATTACTTATGTCCCATTCGAGCTGCTGGGCAAATACTCCCCATTCCCTGTTCTTCATAACTGTCCAAGTGATTTGGTTCCCTTAAAACCCTGACATCCACACTTCCCCTTGGACAGGTCCAGCCACAAGCCCGTGGCTCTGAGCTTGCTGTGCTCGTGCAGCTGCGCCTGCTCCGAGGCACAGCTGGAACCAGGGCAGGGCGTGTGGGAAAAGGGGGCAGAGAGAGTTAGGGGCACCAAAAACTGCAAAATGCCACAGACATGGATGCAGGAGCCAAGCCTTTGGTGTCAAAGAAGTGACACTTCCAACAGAACACGAGGTTGTTGCCATGTTCAGGATGCACAAACAACCGGATCCCTGCATCGGCCTCTCTGGTTGTCGTGTACCTTCTGCACAAGGTGCTTTGCATAGAATTAGGAACAGGATTTGTTTCTTCAAACTTTTGCAATTTTAACATCTGCTTGTTTTGGTAAATCTGACAGGGACTCTCTTTTGTCTCTTTTATTTTATTTTATTTTTTTTTTAACCGAAATTCTATGAAAAGTGTTTTTAAAAGTGCTAACTGACAAGCCTACACAGGCTGCCTCCACTCAGGGAGCACTCTGCACAGTTGTTAACTTGTTAGACAGGAGCTAGATTACAATCATAAATAAATGATTTGCTGTCTCCTTACATTCAGACATGTAGCTTTTAAAGTGTAGCTGTCATCCCTGAATCAGATTTAGTCAAATGCTGTGTAACTGCAAAATTATCCTATCCTTACCTTTTTTTATTCTCCATATAATGGACAGTTAAATTGGATTTTCAAATTTGAAGTGCATATGTTTTTCAAATCCCCACAGGGTTGCCATTTTTTCATTTCTAAAGCAACTCACTAATGTTTATCATTACCACACAGAAATATTACAATTCTTAAGGGGCACCTTATAAAATAAGTACAGGAGAAATATGCTTTATCGTCTCAAAATGAAACCAATTTCTCAGCTGATTTGCAATTTATTTACATGTTAGCATTTGATTTTCTGCTGATTTATAGCCCCACATGCCTGTGTCTTTGCTGCTTTCTAAATAAACACCATCAGGCTGGGGAAGCCAACACTGAATTACAGAGCTTTGTTCCAGCTTCCCTCTATTAATGAGTTAAATCTTTTACCAATAGTGCCTGGTCTCCCCGAGCACTGAGTGCAAGGAGAAGTCATGCATGGTATTTTATAAGGCTGGAGTTCTGGTATGCTATAAATAATCAGGAGGTGTGGAGAATCCAAGGGGAAAATAGAGATCTCAGGAAAAGCACAAGTGAAAAATGTGCTCTCGCAATTATTCTTTTTTTTTCTGAGCTATAAATTTGGAGATGCAGCCACAGCTCGTGGAAACCGGTGCTGGGGACATTTTATTTTACGCAGCCATTTAGGACTTTCCTTGCATGGCAGCTTTCCAGGGTACCTGCTGCACACCTGGGCTCCTGCATCCAGCACGTTCCCATCACATCCATGAGCCACGCAGGTAATGCCAGCCCGTGCTGAGGATTGTTTCCGAGTAAGTTTTTTAATGGCAGGTAAATTATTCATTGGCATGTAAAATAATCCTCTCAGCCCTAACTAACGTGGTAGTAAAAATAACCCCTGGCAAAGACCTCACCCTTCAAGGTTTGGTTCATCAAGAAACAATCGGAAGGGCCCAGCGCGGCGAGGGGCGATTCGGAGGGAGGGGGCCGAGATTCAAATCTGCATCAGTCTGGGGGAAACGCGCCTCTTCCACCCTGCGAGCTGCATGTGCAAATTCTACGGATAATTAATGCAACAGTTCCTTCAGCAGCATCAGAAGACCCACTGTTTAATTCAACATCCCACACGCGCGGTGTGACAGCAGCGAGCAGCGTTATCCCTGGCAGTGAGTGACAGGGGACATCAAGCGTTCCTCCGGAATGCTCTTGCCTCTCGCCCGAGTGGCACCTCAGGTGTGGCTGAGCTACATTAACGACAGGAGGTGCTGCCAGCCCATGTCAGGCACGCTCCCGTCGGGAATGCCAGCCCAGCCGGGCACCACCCCCATGCCTGCAGCTGAAGGACTCGCTCCAGTGACGCTGCCGTGGTCACCAGGACATCTCGGGGGAGCTGGGAAGGGATCCGGCCACTGCAGGCACCTGCAGAGAGGTCACGGAGCCGACATTCAAAAGCCAGACACCAGCCTGGGCTCAGTGCTGCTGAACGGGGGCCACCTGAGCAGCCCTTCTGGTACCTTCCTCCTGCCAGGACCGTGTGCCCCACAGGTTTTCCAGCCTGTTGGCTCCCTGGCCCTGTCTCAGGTACCAGAGCTCAAGTGTAATAAACACAGAGCAGGTCACAGCTCAGTTTCTTTGGCGGAATCACAGTGGCTTTGGCACGGTTTTGGGCTGCCTGTTCTGGGGCTGCCATGGGATGAGCTGGTGCCCGATGCTCCCCAGCCCTGGAGCCTGCCCAGCCTCTGCACTTGACACCAAAGATGCTTGTTTAGTTGATGTGAAATCTCTCCAGTTTTCTTTTCCCAGTACATACACGGGCTTGGTGGGATGAAATACATTATCCAGAGAATCATTCATCCCCGGCCTCTGCCGGGGAGCACACGCAGCAGGATTTTGTGAACTCCAAATCCTGCATCTCAGCAATCCATTCCAAAGCGGCAGGAAGGGCCTGGCCAAGGAGGAGCCGGGTCTGTGATCTTGCCCCATCCTCCCCGGGGAGCCCTGGGTGCTCCCCCAGGCCGGGAAGCGGCTGTGGCAGCCTCGGCAAGGCAGCAGCCAGGCTGCTCTGAGCCTGTGCACATTTCTGCTTGCTTAATGGTGGGGGTTTGTTTTTTCCTGTTGACATTGATCATAATTGTTACCCCATCGATTGACACACAGACTGCTCGGCGGAATAACAAGGAGTGCTCCGCGCCAAATTATTCACTCTCCACCGGCTAAATCGCGCATCCTCCTGCAATCAAACCACAGCCGCGGCTGCAGCTGGAAAACAAAGGTCCTGCAATTCCGAGTGGAGATGTGGAGAGCTGGGCAAGGAGTGGTGGAACATCAGGCTGCCGTGCTCCCACCGCCTGTCAGTGACGGGTGTGTGACAGCAGTAACGACACCGCCAGCAGCGCCGGCCCCGCCGTCTGTGCAGCTCCAGCCACAGGGAGATACGGCAGGGAAAACGGATGGCATCGACTGGAGCGGGCTGAGCATCCAAATCCAACCGGGAGCAAGGCAGAAAACTCTCTTACTGTCAGAATGTGGATTTTGGAGCCTAGGGTCTGTCCTGCAACCGTACTTTAAAAATAACCCATCCGAATTTGGGTTGGTTTAGGGTCACACGGCTCCATGGAGGTCAGCACAGCGCTGCACCTCTGGCCTTGTCCGGGAGCACTGGGATGGGATGGGATGGGATGGGCTGTGGCACGGAGCTTGGCTTCCCCAACCCTGTCCCAGGAGCGCGGAAAGTGTCACCTGGGGATGAGCACACACTAGAGAAGCATCAGCAGAAGTACACTCCTCCTCCAGCAGGAAAGTTTCCTTTGCTGAAAATCACAGCTCTCCCGTTTAATTCTCATGAATATTCATCCGTGCGGGGATCTCATTCAGAGGGAGACCGAGAAGAACTGGTGGGTGCTTATGCAAAAACACAGACACTTGACACCAAAGATGCTTGTTTAGTTGATGTGAAATCTCTCCAGTTTTCTTTTCCCAGTACATACACGGGCTTGGTGGGATGAAATACATTATCCAGAGAATCATTCATCAAAGACCTGGCACGACGCAGAGCGCCATGTGATGGATAAGGAAAATGGCCACCTCGCCAGTGGCTTAAGGACAGCCAGAAAGACATTTGATGGGCAAAAACCTTCCCATGGAGCTGTGCTGGAAGCAGGGTTCAATAGGGGACGGTATAGACCATCGAGTGCCAATCAAACGGAGTCATCTGCGCAAATCTGTGGCACAATCTCAGAGGGAGCTGTGGCACGGCAGGGGCTGGGCTGGGCAGGATTAGTCAGGAGCTAGAAAGGGATTAGGAAAACCTGATATGAAAATGCTTCACTTTGTGTGCATTTTTATAGTGTGAGACTATATACGGAGAGCTGTTATCCCACGGGCTGCCAGGCAGGAGCAGGGAAAAACAATGAAATGTATTTTGGGGAAAAAAGAGGAACTTGGAATGAGACATCCTCCCAGCGTGGGAAGAGCGTTGATGAAGAACCTCTCCTGACTTTTGGGGAGCTGGACAGGCGCCATTTACAGGCACTCCTGACAAGCCTTCCCAGCCTTTCCTTGTTTTCTTTCCCGTTGTTTTGAGTTAAAGCCGTTGTCAGTGGCAGCTCCCCGGTCCCTCCCGCAGCACCCCGACCCCGCACCCCCAGCCCGGAGTTCCTGGATGGAGTTCACCTCCATCCCGCTCCCTGCAGGACCTGCTGCTGCCGGTGGGCTCTCCAGAATTCCCTTTTAAAAAATCAGGGCAGACAACAGGGGCAGTGGGTCCGACATTTTCGGAGCCATCTCCAAAATAACCCGGGCTAACTAATGGCTTTGCTAAACACTGCAGTGGCTGGCGATGATCTCCGTGGCCATTCCCTGTGTGAGAGGGTTGAAATCTGCTGGCGAATCCCGACATTTTCGGAGCCATGGTGGGCCACATGCTCAGAGGTGCGCTTGCCTCCCCGTTCCGCTCGACTGCAGCTTCGCCGTGATGTAGCAGATTGTTTGGAGGGATCCATGTCAGGGTATTTTAGGGAAGGCAGCGCTAGCATCGCTGTGAATACAGCATCTCTGTGCGTCGCACAAATCCCTTCCCTGCTCGGAACGAGCCTGGCAGCGCGGAGCTCTCTGCGGGCTGCTGCAGGCGAAGACGGAGGGGCTGTGGTGGAGGCAGATGGACCCGCACAGCTCTGCGGGGATGGAGCCTGACTGCTCACTGCTGTCCTAACGAGAGCCCGAGGGGTCCCAGCAGGACCCGGACCCCGCAGGATGTGTGGCACCCTTCCCTGGCACCGTGGGCACAGCGCTGCTGACAGCGGGCGCTTCGCACCCCTGGGCACCGGCGGCGCGGCTGCGTCCTCCTGAGCAGCTTTGGAGACGGCAGCAGAATGACTTTGTTCTCATCGGCCCACAAACTGCTTAATTAGTTAAAAATTTACTCCAGATTAACTTGATTTGAGCTCTCCAGTCTGCGGTTTCGGCTGCCTCCCGGTGCCCCCAGCCCCTCTGGAGAGGGGAAGGGGCTGGGATGGGGGAGCAGCGCCGGGAACACCACCCCTGCTGCAGGATTCCCCCGCTCTCACGCTCTGCGTTGGAGCTGCAGAGTCTTTCAGCAAAGCCAATTTCAGTCAACCTGGTTTCACTAAAATACATCGACTTCAGTAGTGTTTTGTACAAAGGCAGGGGGAAAAAAAATCCTAAATATTTTCCTTGGGATAAACTCCCGTGTTAGAGCCACGTCCCTTTCATGCTGTTGCACATGGGCTGATATTTAAGGCAGGGACTTATTGTATAACCCAGTGCCTGTGGGATTAAAAAAAATAAAAAAACCCCACAGTCTCCATGGAAATGGAGGCCATATCTTTTGAAAACTGTATCAGAGCTCTCTATCCTCTCCCCTTTATCATTGTATTTTAACCTACCAGCTGCATATTTAAGAGCAGAGCTTGCAAGATGATCTTACCCTTTTTTATTATTTTCCCTTATGTGTTAAGGGAGGGAATACTGACAGGGACAAGTGACAGCTCGCTAATTATTCCCTTACTGCCACTGCTGTTCTTGTTTTGGACGTGTTGCTCATTTTCCTCTGCTCTTCGCACTGAATAATGCATGGGTCCCTATCAGTATTCATGCGGTACCTTCGGGAACTGCCAGCCTAACTAGCTGATAACTGATTCAGTTTGTAACCGGTGCCTTTGGGAGTTGCAAGGAAAAGTAGCCAAGAACAAATTTAACACTTCTTTCTCATTGCCTCAGAACATCAAGGAGAGGTACAGGAGGGCTGCGCACGAAATCCATTCGTCGCCTGGAGCTGTCGGAGGTGCAGAACCGCAGCTCTCGCGTTTAACCCGGCGCCCGCGGCCGCGGGGTCAGCGCGATCCAGATGGGAGCGCCGGGAGGGAGCGGGCCGGGCCGCCGCCAGCCCCAAGCAGTTGTTTTCAGCAGATGCCCTCTCCAAGCTTCGCAGGGAGGTGCCAAGAAAAGCCACCCCAGAGCCATCTGTACTTGGGAGCGGCAAACAGTGCGAGCCTGGTGCCGGTGCTGGGAGCGCTCCGGGCTATCGGCTGCTATCGGCGTGGCACGAGCGCATCGGGGCGGGGACCCCGCCCGCACCCCCAAAATGCAAACTGCCAGTGCCGGGACACCGCGCTGACCCCGAGCATCGCGGAGCCTGGTCCCTTACAGCAAGGTCTGTCCTGCTCCAAAGCAGCTTCGAGAGCCCCCTCCCATCCCAGGGAGAGCACAAAGCGAAGGAGGATGGGTAGAAGCCATAGCCGCTCTTGCTGTGTTAAATACGATTGTGAGAAGGAAGAAAGGGAGAAAATCTGGCGTCTCCCGTGTGCCACGTTTGTTAGAGGTGCCTGGTTATGCTGGTGCTGCAGGAAACACATTTTCTGCCCCACAAGCAGGGAGGGATGGGCTCACTCACCGCTCGGAGCTGCTCCCCAGGAAGAGCTCTGCTCCCTCCACAGAAGGATGAAAAACTGCTCAGAGCAGTTGGCTGAATATTCTTACTCGAGCTTTTCATCTGACATGTGTCAGATGGTGTGACCTTAACCACCCGAAATGGCACGACCTTAACCGCCATCTTCACAGCTTTGCTCCTCTCCAAGAGCAGATATATGTATTTAAAATACTGCTGTGGAGGAAGAGATGCGTTGGGTTTGGGGTTGCGTCAAAGTTGTCAGACGTGTCTTCTGCAGGAGCTGAAAGCAGATGGGGAGGTGACCTCGTGGGCGTCCATCATGCCTCATGCGAGGGACAGAGGTTCAAGCAGGAAAATTTTAAAGGTCTTTCTTGGAGCTTGCACTAGGAACTGTTTCCCTGGTTCAAACACGATGAACTTTGTTGAGGAAGTTTAGAAGCTCCTCTCTCAAGTAAAGGCGATCCAGATGAGCGCTAGGAAGGAAGTGAGGTTTGTGCACGAGGGAGAAAGCTCTTGAAACGCAGCCAGGCTTGGGAGCAAATTCATCAAGACCCAGCAGAAGAGCCACATCTGGGCTGTGCTCAGACAGGAGTGGGGTGTGGGGGTTCCTCACTGACCCCTGAGTGCCATCAGTCCTTTTGGACATGGAGAACAGGCTGGAGGGGTGTGGTGACCCGGCTCAGGGAGCTCTGGACTCAAAACTGCTGTGTTTGATTCCTCTCCACTCTTCCCATTTCAGGATTTTCTGCACTTCCTCCACTTCCCTGCTCCCAGTGCCCGATGACCAACTGGCCACAGCAGAAAATCCTGGGTGATCTGTCCCACCAGCCCTTAAAGAAACACGCAGGTGAGGTGGTCACTGACAACCAACCACTGGGGAGGGGACCAACCTCTCTCTCCTTCTGGGTTCTGCAAAACTTGGCAGCAGTTTGTATTTAGAACTGCTAAAACCCACGGCTAATTGGGCAAAATTAGTGACATCTTTTAAAAGGTAAAAAGCGAGTTAAATAATGCTGATCTCTTCATCATGCTGGCTATAACTACAGCCAAAAAAAAAAAAAATAGGATGTCAAAGAGAAATTGAACTACAGAATTGGAAATCCCTCGGCAATGACTGCACTCAGATTCCTTGTCCCCAGCCTGCTGGAGAGGTTTGGCTCTGGTGGCAGTGGGCACATTGTGGGCTTGGCAGCGTCGTTCCTGCGCCTGTTCCAGGGAACAATTCTCCCCAGCCATAGTGAGCCTTGGAAAGGCGTTCACCAGTGTCTGTGGTGCCTCTGGGGAGCCCCTTGGAAGACAAGGAGAAAAGCCTCAAGATACTGTATGTCAGTCTATCTCTCACTATAATTACCTTTATTGATTGGGGACTCATTTACATTTCCATATCTCCGAGTTTCCTGTTAGTGCGCCTGTTTAGATGTGTTCATGGATCAGATTTCAAGAGATTTCATCCCAGGGAAAAAAAAGCCTTGTTATGTATGAACTCCATGCAAATCTCAAAAGAGAGGTGGTGAGGCTTTATGGCAAGAAATAACACCAGAAGCTGTAGGATGAGAGGAAGGAGAGAAGAGGGAGCGGCCATGGCAGCAGAGCCATTTGTCACAGCGTCCCCAGCACACGGAATGCTCTGCACAGAATTCCCCCTTTTAGTGGAGCCCAATGTTTTCTCAAAACAAAGACCAGAAGTGCATGAGGAACACAAAACCACCAAACCAGAAATTCTTCTCTCCTACAGGTTTGTGACGTGTCCCCGAGGGGAGAGCTGCTCTTGCAGACAGGTACAGAAATACCTGCTGAGCTCGGGCTCGGGACTGGCTGGGAATGGCTGCTCTGCCCCCAAAACTCTCCTTTCTGCTGACAGAAATCCTGCTCGTGTTCCCTCTGGCCAGCCCTGCCGTGCAGCCCCAGGTGTCCTCGCTGGTGGCAGAGCTCACCCAGCCGTGGTGTCCCTCCACCCCAGTGCCCAGAGGACACCTCCAGCCCTGGGTCACCTCCCAAGGGAGGTGGCGTTCGCCCCTTTGCTGGTGGACACTGGGTGTGGGGAAGAGAAAGTCTGCAAGTGGCAAAAATACCTTTGGATGTCAAGAAGGGAGCAGTGAGAGTGCCTGGAGGGAGGTTTCAGGTTGTGATCCCCAGAGGAATTTAAATTGCTTTGCACTGCTTCTCACTGGAGTGAGATGGAGAAGTGGGAGAGGGTCTTCTGCATCCCCCCTGCATCACACAGGCCCCCAGTCCCAGCACATCTGGGACCAGATGTGGGCACCTGCACCGCACTGCTTCCCTGACTGGGGGCATCCCAGTTAGCAGGGCTCGGACCAGTCGATGTCCTGCTCAATGGTCAGGGCTGCAGGGGTCTCTGAAAACAGCCCTCACCTCCCTCTGCAGCCCCTTGCAGGCTGCCTGCTCCGTCTCACCCAGCCTAGACACAGAATCTGCTCCAAAATGGATGTTTTTCACATTAAAGAGCTGCACAAACATTTTATTTCCCATTTGTGGCCCTTTTGCAAACAGCAGAGAATCCACTCTTTCCTCCAGAAGATTTGTGTCTGAGGGAGCTCCCAGGCTGACATAAAGCTGCCCATACTTTCAAGAGGCCTCTCTGGTAAGCTCTTATTTCTTGGAATCCTTCCCAAAACGAGGCAGTATCACTTATGGGAAGCAGCGAGCAGGAGTGATGTGAAGCCCTGAGAAACCCTTCCCGTTTCAGCAAAGGCACAAGTGTCACGTCTCTGCAGAAATATCAATTATATTTCCTGTACAGCTAATGAGATACCAGTTGGCAAACATCACAGGTAAACAGTCAGACATAGCCTAGCACGTAATTTGGGGTTTTAGAATCACATTTTCCTGCTGTGGAGGTGCCCCTGATCGCTGCACCCACTGCTGTGCCCAGGTAAAGCCCAGAGTGACTGATGGAGTGCAGTGAAACCACAATGAAACACCACAGAGCTGGGGAAGGGCCATGTGAGGAGCAGCTGAGGGAGCAGGAGGGGCTCAGCCTGGAGAAAAGGAGGCTCAGGGGGGACCTCCTGGCTCTCCACAACTCCCTGACAAAGGGTGCACCCAGGTGGAGTTGGAAGAAGCATCACGACAAGAGGAAATGGCCTCGAGTAGCTCCTTACCCTAAAAGACTGTCAAGTCCTGGCACAGCTGCCCCAGGCAGTGTGGGGTCACCATCCCTGGCGGGGTTTAAGAGACACTTGGATGTGGCACTTGGGGGAATTGGGTCAGTGGTGGCCTTGGCAGCGCTGGGGGAATGGTTGGACTTTATGATCTTAGATGTCTTTTCCAACCCAAACGGTTCCATGATCCTGTAAGAGACCATATCTGATTCAGCATTATTATTAATCCCATATGTAGCTTGTGAAGGGAGGAAAGGCAGTAATTAAGTGCAGTCATAAGTTAAAAGAATTGACCGTGTGTTTCTTGCTTGCCTGATCTCTGGCAGCACCTCGTGTTTACTCAGTCATCTGCTGCTGGTTCTGTAACCCTGTGTGCTCCCCCTTGTCCCAGCCGTGGCCACACTCAGGGGATGCCCTTCAGCTTGCAAACTTCTTCTAGAAAAAGGGAAGAAACCAACCAAAGAGTAGAAAAAAAGGGCAAGAAAATTCAGAAGAGCAAAAGGAATCGGCAAATAAAACCAAACCCGAACCCAAAGCAAACAACAACAACAAAAAAATCCCCAAACCCTGACGGGCAGCAAGATGCAAAGACATAGAGGGCAAATTCCCCCAGGAGGATGGTGACACTGGAAATGGCACAGACTGTCATGGTCCAGCACTGGGCAGGGCATGGCAGGGAGCCCTCGAGAGCCCCCAGGATCCCTCAGTCTGGTTCATTATGTGGCTACAGGGCTCACAGCTGGCTTTTAAAGGTTGTGGGGGGCTTGTTCCTGCAATCCTGCTCCTCACAGGTGGGAACCTGGGGCAGGGGAAGCATAACCCAGGGTGAGGGTCTCAGCCCTGCGGGAAACTGGGTTTGGGTAAATTTTTTGTGGGTTGGACTTGTAGTAGGGGTGTGGCTTCTGGGCAAGGAATAAATGGGATTTTAGCCCTTCTATGAAACAAAAATAGAAATTTGTGCATTGTGGGAGATGCTGGTGTGTGACTGTTGGTGGGGATGGCCCCCAGCTGTAGTGAGAGAGTGAAGTCTCTGCTCCTTGGGAGCTCCTCTGCAGCTGCTCCCTGAGACCACTGCGAAAGGTCCTTCTAGGCTGAGAGTAAGGCCACGCTTTTGGGGAAGAACACCAGTTATTAGCGATGTACTGGGAAGTTGTGAGCCGTGAGGAGAACATGGACCTCAGTCTGGTTCTACTGCAGCCAGTTCTCAGGAGTTCCTAGATTTGGCTTCAGGTCTCTGAAATAAGCAGGAGTTACGAGCTCTCTCTGAGTTGTTCCTCTCCCTCAAGCACTGGATTTGGGTTTGTCCTTGCCTCTGGATGCTCCTCACTGTCTCTGTCACACTGTGGTCCCTTCGGATGCTCTTCGGTCCCTCCTGACACTCTCCAGTCCCTCCGGCCTCTCTCTGGTGGCTCTGTCACCCCGCGGTCCCTCCAGCCCCTCTCTGGTGGCTCTGTCACACCACGGTCCCTTCAGCCACTCTCTGGTTCCTCTGGCCTCTCTCTGGTGGCTCTGTCACACCATGGTCCCTTCAGCCACTCTCTGGTCCCTCCAGCCCCTCTCTGGTGGCTCCATGGCTCTGTGGCACCTCCAGCCCCTCTCTGGTGGCTCCATGGCTCTGTGGCACCTCCAGCCCCTCTCTGGTGGCTCTGTCACACCGTGGTCCCTCCCGCCCCTCTCTGGTGGCTCTCTGGCACCTCCAGCCCCTCTCTGGTGGCTCCATGGCTCCGTGGGACCTCCAGCCCCTCTCTGGTGGCTCTGTCACACCGCAGTCCCTCCGGTGGCTCTGCTTTCCCACCCGGCCCTGCTGCCCCGGCGGTTGTGGCTGCTCCTCCATCCCCAGGATCAGTTTTCAGCCAGCCCCGCGCTTTGCCCTCAGTCAGACTATTTAGTCTGGTTTTGGTGACCCTGTCTGACTGCTCGGGAAGGAGCTCTCAGGTTTCTCTTTTCTCTGCAATCACTACACTTTTTTTTAAACAAATACCTTTGCGCCTCAGTCTCTCAGACAGGCTTAAGGTGGTCCCGTTCCCCTTCCTCGTGTGAGGAGACACGCTGGGAGCAGCCCTGGGATTTGCATTCCTTTGCTCTTGTGCTGTGGGAGTGCAGGGTTACCTTCCCTTATAAATCGCTGCAGAGTGGTCATTCAGGGCTAATATTTACAAAAATCCCCCTAAAAACCGAGGAATACCCCTGCTTCATATCCAGGCAGGGCTTATCTCTGAGCACGAAAGCAAAGACACTGCTGGAGTTTTCTTTGGACAAGTGATGATATAATTTTTGATTCTGCTAATGTGTGCTGGAAAAGCCCTGTGCGCTTTAAATGTGAATTCCAAAAGCTTTAAAAATTGCCACAGTCTCTTTCCTTTGTGCTGCCTACTTTGTCCACGGCCAGGCAGGGGTTTGCTCTGTGCCTCTGCATTGTGAGCTGGGGGCTGAGTCAGCAGGATGGGCTCCGTGTGGGATGGAGGGACGGATGGAGGGCTGGATGGAGGGATGGATGTTGGTTTAATTGCTAAACTCCATCTGAAGGAGCTGATCATTCATCAAGGGCTTTGCGTGTTGCTCCTGCAGCATCCACAATCCAACATTTGCCCAAGGCACAGGGTGGCTCCTTACACAAACGGGGCTCCAGAATGGGTTAAAAGCGTAAAATCTCTAACTAAAAACAAGCAAAGAATAGATTTTAAAAATGAAATGTAAGGGCCTGATGCCACATCATCTACAATTCCTGGAGCTTCACACTTGGAGCAGGGAAAGTGCTGATGGTGCTGGGGTTGGGGAGGCCTTTGCATCGATCGGGAAAGAAAAGTGAGGCAGCGGCCGGGGCTGGGAGAGCGGGATCCATCCCGATTTATTGGGCTGCCACGAAGCACAGAACGCTGGATGCGGATCGTTCAGCTGCTGCGTGCTAATGAAGGCTGCATTAATTACCCACTGTGGATTGATTTTCATGATTTGTCTGTCTGGGCCTCTCAAATGGGTCTGAAGGAACTTGGCGCTTGACCTTCACTGCGTTCGATGAGAGCAGGGAGACGCCTCATTCCCCAGGTTTTGGGGGTGGAAAAAACGTTTTTGGGACTTGCCCCATCACCAGGGACCTTCCTGGGGGCAGCCCTGGCCCTGGGGGGATCTTCCTGCCACAGGGATGAGGTTGGGGTTGTTTTTATGGCAATGGCTCTTGCTGCAGGGAAGGGAAGAGGGAGAGACTTCCCAACGCGGAGGGACAGGGCTCTGGGGTGGGAGCCAGGTGCTCATCCCAGACCCCAAGTACTCCCTGCAGGCCCTGGGTGCCCATCCCAGACCCCGGCAGTTTCGGGGGATATCAGTGGGAGAAATCCCAGCAAATTGATTCTAAAAGGTGTTCAGAGGGGTCTCTGCACCCCCTTCACTGCGCCGCCCAGGAGCTTTTCAAGTGAAACAGCCTGCAGCTATTACAATAAACACCTCAGCCGCAACCTGGCTCTCATTTGCATATTAGCAGCCTTAATTTTGATGAAATATGCAAATGTATGCAAAATGAAATTCATCTCATAATGACACAAGGCGATTAAACAATTTTTATGCTTAAATATTCTGTTTAATGAAATCAAACAGACCCATGCGTGTGACAAATTTGCCTCAGCATGGAGAAATTAGTGGATATCAAAAAACTTCCCCAGAATCCCAAACACGGGCCGCAGTGTGCTGGGCATTGAAATCGCCTTTTCAGCGGGAAAACAATGGGGGTTCCTGATAACCAAAGGAACTGGAAATCACATTACAGAGAAACACTAAAATAAGTTAGTGGCAAGGCACTTTGTTTCCTACTCTCCAAAGAAATCCCGTTCTCCGTCCATCTTTTATTTATGTTCCAGATGTTAAATGGAGATGACACCCTTGCTGGTTCTTTGTGGATATTTTTGTGTTTTAAATTAAAAGGTGATAATGTGGCAGCTGCAATCAGTGTCCAGGGTGGGTTTGGCACTGCTGGATGGGTCATGTGGGGCTGGGCATGGCACAGTGGGTTCTGGAGGTGCCAGAGCAGTGGGGAGCTCAGAGCCCCTCCAGGGACCTGCTGTGGATCCCCTTGGGTCCCTCCTGGCAGATTTGGGGCAGCCCAGAGCATGGGCAGGCTCTGCAGGACTCAGCATCAAACTGATTGAGATCCACCTCGGTCCCATGGACTGGAAGGACAGCGGGGTTGGGAACGATCTTTGCTTTCCATCCGTCATTGCAGGCTCATCCCAGATTTTCTGTCTGAAATCTTTTTTACCTCTCCCATCCAGATCCTCCTGTTCCCTCCCTCTCACTCCCTCATGTCCTGGCTGTTCCAGCTGTGCTCGCTCTCAGCCGTGTTTCTCTTGGTTGGATCCTGCATCGCCCTAATTCTTCCAAGTTCCATGTCTTTTGCTGGTTTTGGGGGTATGTGCAGCTCATCCCAACGCAGCCCAGCGGAGTCTCACCTGTACATTTTATCCACAGTGTGTTTATTTGTCCCTTTCAGGGTTTGAATGTTGCCTACGAGCCCCGCGGGCCCAGGTGCCTTCCAGCTCCACACCCCCCATTCCCCCACGGTGCTCATCCCACTGCTCCAGCTCGGCTCCAGCTCTCCAAACTCCGGCTCTGGAGATGTCACACACCCACCCAAGGCTCTGTGCATCTGGAAATGCCATTGTGCCTCCTGATTCACAGCGGGGCTTTAACTACTGCTCTCTCCTTCTGGCCTTCCCCTCCCCTCGGCAGCGTGTCCCCGACTTCCCCTCCTCTCCTTCTGGGCTGTCATGGTGTAATTGATGATTTTAGGGAGTAGTTGACTCAGGCTGCCTGGTTTTGCTCTGTGAGTTCATTCCCGAGGCCGGTGCCTCGCTGTCGGAGCGTGGGGCCGGAGCCGGGCGCATCCAGCCGGGCTGGATCAGCTCCGCTGGTCCCACGGAAATTCACGGATTCACAGCTTGTCCCCATGGACCGAGGGCATCCCAGGGAGCACACTGTGCTGTGCCACGCTGTGCCACACTGTGCCACGCTGTGCCACACCGTGCCACACTGCCATGCCAAGCTGTGCTGCACAGAGCCACCTCCCCACCCCTCAGCCCAGCTGGGCTCAGCTCAGCTCAGCTATAATTTCTATATTTTTATATATATTTCTATATTCTGTATTTTCCCAATAGCTGGGAGCTGCACAAGCAGTTGTGGCCCCTTCCATCCCCCCGGTGAGACCCCGACCCCCTGCAGCCCCAGCAGAGGCTTGGGCGGGCTCAGTGCCTCTGCCCCCTCCCCGCTGCCCTGGCCCAGGCTCCTTTTCCCTGCGCCAAAACTGACAGAGGCTGGAGCCCGGAGCTGCAGAGTGGGAGCCCTGCCAGGCCTCATAGCACAGGCGTGATGTAAGAGCAGAGAGTCAGCAAAACCCCCTCCAGGAGCAGAGTTAACCCTCGCGGTGGGATGCGGTGGGATGTGGTGGGATGTGGTGGGATGTGGTGGGATGCGGTGGGATGCGGTGGGATGCGGTGGGACGCTCTCCTGAACGCTGTCTGGCCCCTCACCTCTGGGCACCCACCCTCTCTGCTGGCACCCTGGGCACTGCTGTCCACGTTTTCCACGCCGAGTGCCAGTGCCTGGTGCATTCCCAGGTGGCGGGGGGAGCTCTGTGCCAGCTCTGTCGGGTGGGCATCCCTGGGCTTCCCGCTGTACCCCTGTCCTCCAGTGCTGGCATCCCTCGGTGGGTGCTGGTGCCACTGTCCCAGCCCACGCTCTGCCCGTCCTCTGCATCGAAATTATCCCTGAGGCAACAGGTTATGGGCTGAGAAGTTCTTAAATTATCCGGGCAAGTTTATGAACTTTCACGGCGTGGAATGGATGTGACATTTCCTCTCCATAATAAATGTTCGTCAGGAATGACTTGATCCAAACAACCTTGTGCTACAAAGCCACCGGGCCATGAAAAACCTTTGACAAAACAATCTCCTTTAAACGTGGCTTTGCTGGAATTAGGGCTAATTATGATTGGATGTCTCAGTATTCTGACCTTGTTACATTCCCATTATTTTGACAATTCCCCGAATATTTGTAATATTTTACTCTGGGTGAGTATTCTCACACAGTGAGGTACCTGCAAGTGCTGGATTCATTTTTCTGTGTGGATTTGGCTTGATCAGGAAGAGACGATGAGCTGTGTGCTTCCCCTGCTGCACTTTCTAAACAGGCCATTCTGGGCTCATGAGAAAGGATGCAGGAAGATGTTCTTTATCCAGAGACCATCCAGTGGAAATGCACCTCATTTTTTAGTGCTGGAGCTGCAGCAGCTCTGTTCCAGCACCCAGGAACTGCCCTTGCAGGTGCCAGGGGAGCACTGGGAAACACTGGGAGCAATCCTTGCCCTGTCTGCCTGTGCTTCACCCACTGAGGAGTTTTCTTCAGGGACCAGACAGGCAATGCCTAAATAAATAGTCCAAGTGGATGCAATTCCAAGCTCATATCATGTTACAGTAATCAGAGGATAAAATTGTTTTTCTCTGTGACCTTGTTACAACCGTTTGCGAAGTCTGCGGAGAAAACTGCATGTCTAAATCAATCCTCCCTGCGGAGAGTGTCACCGCTCCTCTCGGAAGGCAATTAAAAACGAGTTTTAGCTGCAGAAGGGGCCGAGGGAGCCTTTGCTGCTGTGGGGACTCTCGGAAAAGTTGGTCCAGGACCTGCACTGGGGCAGATCCCATCCTGGAGGGAGCCGGACATGCCAGAGGGAATCACGTGGATGGGTGGGGCCACAATATCGCTGTTAATCGATTTGCTTTTGATAGCGTGAGCTTGAGTTTATTGTAAAACTCCCGGCACAACTGGAGGGCTGCCTGCTATTATCAGTCCAAATAAATACGGGTTAACAACAAATTTGAAACATCTGCTGGGGCTGAAGCCATCTCTGTTGGGGTGTTCCCAGCCCAGTGCCTCGTGTGAGTGAGGTGGTGGGAGTCCCAGCTCCCAGGGGTGTCTGCAGGGGACATCAGGCACCGTCCCGCGTGTCTGACCGGCCCTGCTGGGGCTCTGGCTCCCGGGGGATCTCCAGTGCTCCTGGGAATGCTGCTGGGCGGCACAGTCACTGCAGCCGCTGCCCCAGGACAGAGCTTGACCCAAGCAGGGCTCTTTTGGGGTCCCGTGTCCCCATCCTGACACACAGCAGCGCTGGGCACGGCTTGGTGCCGGCTGCCAGACCCCAGCGCTGGCAGAGCCCTCGGTGCCCTGAGGATGGTGATGCTCAGGGCCCTGGGATGAAGGAAACAGGATTTGTACCTGGCACATCTCAGGCTTTAGAGCCATTTCCAGGCTTCTCCTGCACAAGAGCCACTCACACCAAAGAGCTGAAATCCGAGGGAAAAGCCTGTCGAGAGAGCAGCCGAGCAGCGGGGTGCAGCTCTTGGTGCTGGTGGGTGCTCTGGAGCGACGTGGGGCTCCCCAGCACCCCGGGGGTCGGAGGGACTGAGCACAGCGCCCTTGGAGACGAGAGGGAGGCAGGAGGAGGGAGGGAGAGAGGGGAGAAGGGAGGGCTTTCTCACAGGAACCTTGTGGGAAAAGCAAAACCTCTTGTCGTGGTTCACTGCCTGCCCGTCTAATGCTGTCCCCGAGGGAGCCGGTCAGGCGCCATAAAACCAGGCAATTTGCCCCGGAAATAGGTGAAGAGATGGAAATGTGCTCAGGCGATGTAAATGTGCCCCCCTGCAGGGGCCGGGGTCCCGCCGGGCAGCGGCTGCACGGGGAGGGTGACCCGCGGTGCCTGGGACAGGGGCTGGCCGAGGGGAACCCCCCGCCACGGGAATGCGGGGGGATTTCAGGGCCGGGCAGGGCAGGGAACCCCCCCTGTGTCCCCCCTGAGCACCCCGGTGCTTGCGGAGCATCCCCGAGACTCCGGAGGGTGCTGGGTGCTGGATGAAGCATAGCTGGGTGCTTTTGGCTGAGCTACAGGGCTCAGGGAATGCAGGGAACGCAGGGACCAGCACATGTCCCTGCCAGGAGAGCTCCGTGTGTCCCTGCCATCCTGCTCCTCCCCCGGGCGAGGGAGACCATCCCCTGAAACAGCTCTGGAACCCCACCCTGGCCGCGCTGGTGCTGTGGTGCCGCGGTCCTGAGCACCCCGGTGCTTGCGGAGCATCCCCGAAACTCCGGAGGGGTGCTGGGTGCCGTGCCCCCAGCCGGGAGCACTTGCAGTGGGCAGCACACATCCTTCCACATCGTTCCACATCCCTCCAGTCCTGCGTGGAGCGTCCCGACCCTGGGACAGCCGGCACCCAGTAAGGGAGCCTGGAATTCTGCTGGAAATCAGCCTGGGAATCAGCTCAGCCCAGCATCCGAACTCAGACGTGGTTTTGGTGCCTGCTGAATACGAGCAAGGCTGGGAGCCACTGCATCAGCTGGTGTTGGTGCAGGGCTGAGTGGGGCCTCGGGGCTGCTGATTTTTGGATGCTGGGTGCTGACTAAACAATAACTCGGTGCTGTGGGCGCACGCTCGGGGCACGCTGTAAATTAAGCCCTGGAGGATGTCACGGAGACGAGATCCGCCTTAACCTCACGCACCAGGAATTCAAGAAAGCCACCTTGGCCACCCTCATCCTTCCTCCCACAGTGCCTGAGACAGGCCAGACCCTGTCAGCTGGGATCTGCCTGGATCCTCCTAAATCAGCGCTCTGCTCTGCCTGTTCCTGAGCACAATCCTATCTCCTGGCTGTTGGACTGCGGCCAAACGCAATCACTTCTCTGAAAGACTCGCTAAATATGTTCAGCAAAAGAATTTAATTAGCCCCTTTCTCTTCCACATGAAGGTTTTTAAGGAAAAAAAAAAAAAAAAAAAAAGGGAGAATAAAGGAACAGAAAGAAGATCCCTGTCTCCCCAGTCCATTTTCTCAGCTCGTGGCTGCAGTCCTGCTGCTCTGCTCGGGATTTCACCGTGTCTCGCTTGGCACAGCCAGGCCCAGCGAGCAGAGCCTGGTCCTGCCCCTGCTCTGTGCTCCCCAGGTATCCCAGTGGGAAGAGCTGTGCATCCCTGCTCCCGCCCGAGGAGGCCGTTTACTGGGGCTTGGAGTTGAAAGGATTGTTTGGTTGGGATTTTTGTTCTCAGCCTGAACTCCTGTGAGGGATGAATCATAGCTGCGTGCGTTTGGCTGAGCCGCAGGGCTCTGCCGAATGCAGGGGAACACAGGGACCAGCACATGTCCCTGTCAGGAGAGCTCCGTGTGTCCCTGCCATCCTGCTCCTCCCCCGGGCGAGGGGGAGGGAGACCATCCCCTGAAACAGCTCCGGGTGGGAGCTGCAGGCAGGGAAGGCAGGGAGCTGTGGATGGAGGGGCTGTGCCTGGAAGGTGCCTGGTGCCTTTTGTCCAACCAGCCCCTCATGCTGGGGGGAGCCGAGGGGTGGGGGGCAGGTGGGGGCTGGAGGTGGGCTGGCTTCTCCTCCTGGCTGAGGATGGGGTCTCTGGATGGGCACTCTGCGGCACCAACGTCAACACTGGGGCTTGAAGCTGGTGTTCAGACCTGGATAAACTGTGCTTGTTTCACCCATGTTGCCAAAACCTCACCTGATCCTCTCTCTGCGTCGGCAAGAGGCGATGGGAACATTCCCTTGTGGTTGTTTCAGCTATTTTCACCTGAGTCAGGCCCAGGACTGGGAGAGCAGGACCTGTGTGGTCCATGGAGAGCAGATCCCTGTGGATGGAGCCCAGGAACTCTGCTCGGCCTGGGGTTCAGGGCACGGCACCCTGCGATCCCACCGGGCTGGCCGAGGTGCTGCTGTCAGGTGAACCAGTCAGGAACCAATCTGTTATGAAATTTATGAAATGTTATGTAACTGCGAGGAACCAAAAGACAGACTCTCTTAAAATGATATCCTTGTTAATAATCTCCTTCATCCATCACTGCTGCTCAAGGATCCTCTCGCTTTTATGCGGAACATAAATTATTTGGGGGTGGGAGGAGGGGCTTTCTGGGCGATGGGAATTACAAACAGCTGGTTGACCACAAATTGCACCTCCTGCATCATCAGTGAGTGCACGTGAGCTCAGCACCAGCCCTGCACACTACGTTCGTGACCAGGGCGTGATATTTTTGCTCTGATGATGCAGAATTCCTATTTTTATGGCACCCACTCTGTGCCCACATGGCTCTCTGTGACACGAGGATGGCAGGGCCAGCACCCCCACACAGTGGCCCCTCATCCTCCTGTCCAGCATCAGCCAGGTCCTGGCTTCAAATCTCACCAGGCACATGGAGAGTGTCAGAGCTGGATGTCAGGCTCCCCACCCCGAGGGGCCTCTGTTTTAGAGGGACACCCCATAGCAGGTTCTGAACCCCCTTCTGGTTTCCCAGGTATTTTCCCAGAATCTCTGATCACTCCCGCAGCCCTTGGCCATCCCTTCTCTTTCACAGCATCTGAGCAGCGTGGCCAAAGCTAATGCTGATGTTGGCGTTCGTGCGGAGCTAAGGGTTAAGGGGAAGGGATCAAACCACAGAACAGAGAGTGAATGCAGCTTTTCTTGTTCGTGCTGCATTGTGATATATTTAAACTTTCATTTAGCATAAATACTGTAGGTCAAACACCAGACAGATTCACCAATTATATTTTCCCCTATTAGAAGAAATATGTTTCTAATTTGGCCATAGTTTTGTTTTATTAGACCTGTGGCAGTGAGGGTGACCCTGTTTCAAAATAACCTTTTCAGATCATTTAGCCCTAGTCTTTTGCAAATAGAGTTTGATAAAGCAAAAATGTGCCAGTCTATTTTTTAAGTGAGGGTTATGTGAACCCAATTCCTTCCCCAAGTCAGGCTGGGGCCCCGCTGGAGCTTGGGAGCCCTTAGGAAAGCGTTATGTTACAGTCACTCTGTGAGCGCGGAGCGAGTGCCCCAGCGTGCCGAGAGAGAACTCAAATTGTGTTTATTTTGCACAGCGGATTCGAGCCAGAGGATTTTTGTCTCTTTAAAATGTAATAAAATATAGTATCAGCATTTCCTGGGTTTCAGAGCTTCCCTGCGTGCTATTGGAAGGATGGCAAGGAGCGATGGGCTGACTCCAGATCTCCCTGGTTTTCTTAAAAGCAAGATCCCCAGAGCGGCAGCATCAGGTATCTTTCGGGATCAGCTTTTGCTTTTTTTGTGTGTGGTGAAAACCAGAGAGACGAGTTATTTTTACTTTATGCAATTCCATTTTTCTCCTGGCTTATCTGATCCGCTTATTGTACCAAGGGCTTTATTTCCTTCAGGCTCCAAAGGAACGCTCCGAGTTTCCCGGAGCCCATTCAGCCTGGGTGNTGTGTCCCTGCCATCCTGCTCCTCCCCCGGGCGAGGGGGAGGGAGACCATCCCCTGAAACAGCTCCGGGTGGGAGCTGCAGGCAGGGAAGGCAGGGAGCTGTGGATGGAGGGGCTGTGCCTGGAAGGTGCCTGGTGCCTTTTGTCCAACCAGCCCCTCA
>VZRO01007385.1:118125-144116 GCA_013397915.1 Daphoenositta chrysoptera
TTTCTTTCTTCCTTTCTTTCTGTCTCTATCTCTTTCTGTCTCTTTCTGTCTCTTTCTCTCCTTTCCTTCTTCTTTCTTTCTTTTTCTTTCTTTCTTTCTTTCTCTCTCTTTCTCTCTCTCTCTTTCTTTCTTTCCTCTGTGACACAAAAAATAGGAGGAGTTGTACAAAGCAAGTGGCAACGGGAACAAAAGGGAGAGGAAGAGAGGGGATTGTGTGCAGAGCCACGGTGATCACAGCCAAGGTGAGAGGATCCTGCTACCCGGAGCCTCCTCTGAGAGTGCTCACAGGCCAGGGAGCTTTGATCCCCTCCTTCCCTCTCCTCACTAATCGCCTTCATGGCAACACCGAACTTCTGAAATTCAACAGCTACTAAAATATCAAGTATTTAGGGCTGGGAAAACCTTGTGGAGTGCGAGGTTTCACGAGATGTTTTGGCTTCTCTCAGGTTCAGAGCCGCAGTTGGGGTTTGGGAATTTTCTTCCTCTGGTTTTACCTCTGCTGGGTTTGCCAAGTGTTCCAGGGGGGTTGATTCAGTTCTGGAAAAAACTGACACGTCTTCCCTGTGTGCAGCTTAGGGTTAGAAGAGCCAGGAAAGCCCAGGCAGGGAATAGACCAGGAGGTTACCCCAGGCAGGGCTGGAAGAGTCAGGAAAGCCCAGGCAGGGATAGAGGAGAACAGGGAATTTCCCTGCAGCACAGAGAGCAGTGCCCAGCCCCTGGCACAGGGTGACCTGCCCCGTGTTTATCCCTCTGCTCATGCCCAGCAGAGCTGCTTGAGTGGCTCCCACCAGTCTAAATTCCACCAGCAGTGATGGAGCCCTGGTCCATGAAGTGCCAAATCTTGGGTGCCCGGGCAGCTTGGGACTTGCTAAAACCAGGTTCACGCCTGGTAACACTGGGATGAGTTCTATGTCTGTGATAAAGCAAAATCACTTTTAAACCTTCACTCAAAGCTTGAGCAAAAGCCAGGCTGACCCTCCTCTAAAGCTCCCTTTTCCTCACCCTGCCCCCATCTCTTGCAGCCCTCCTCCCCCCACCCATCCCCAAAATATCCCAACCCTTGTCTGGCCTTGTTTAAGAGTCAGCTTCAATAGTACCTTTGTTAGGGGTAAAATCTCATTAAATGTGAGGTAAGAGGAAATGAAAAAGTGTAAAATATCCAGATTTATTACCTGTTGTCTTCTGAGCGTTTGAGAACCAGGAGCTGGGGGCAAGGGGCCGCATGGGATCAGAGCTGTGAGCCACGAGCCTTCCCCACCACCCGTGCTGCCTCCAGCTCCCGGGGCACTGCCTGCTCCTGGCACCAGCTTATCAAAGGAAAAAAATGAGTTTTGTGCTTTTTGAGATAAAAAGGTGAATTGCTCTTACTGTATCAGACTGGTCCTGAGCTCCACTGCCCCATGCATGTGCAGGTGGGGATGTTTATTGACTGAACTCAGAAATGTTTCTCAGCTCAAAGGGAAGGTTTTCCAGGAGCGGTGACTCCTGCTTTTCTTCCTGTTCCAAAGGTGAAGGGAAAAGCAAACCCAGTAAATTACAGTGTCGGGTTTATTAACTCTGCTAATGAGGGAGCAGCCTGCGTGGTCGGGGGCCAGAGAGCGAGACCCTCTGCTCTGGGGCATCGCACCCGGGGTGCCCCCGAGCTGCTCCCTCCCTTTCAGGGTGGAGAGAGGTGCCAGGGCTAAAAAAGGGCAACTTAGAGAAACTATAAAACCTGATAAAACTGCTCTGCACCCCGAACAGCCACAGTGAGCTTCGAGCATGGGATGGAGCCTGCGAGTGGTGCAGCTGTGGGGCTGTGTCCGTGGCAGGGTGATGCTCCAGGGTGCCTCACAGTGCTGTCCCAAAACGAATTCTGGGGTGTGATGTGAACCCACACAGGTCCTGGGGTGTGATGTGTTTGCAGGGCCCGTGCTGCCTCTCACCTTCCCCGTGTGCACTCAGGGATGTGCAGGTTGCTTTGTCCTTTAACTGAATTAGTGGCTGGGCGGGAATGAGATAATCTGTCCTCTCTCCCTGCAGCAAGGAGGGGAGAGCCGATGTCACCGGTGAAAAATGTGGGGCCACCCACCGGGCCCGGGTGGGCGGGGGGGTTGTGCTGAGGCTGCCACCGGGTACAAACAAGTGGCATTTCTGGGCTTGTTGTCGGGTGGTTGCCATGGAAAACCCTTGGCAGCTTCGGAGTGAGCCGCCAGCACTGCCACTGCCCCCGGCCCTGTGCCCCTCGCCCGCTGCCCCAGCCCTGCTGCCAAGGCCACCGTTTAACCACGTCCCTGAGTGCCACATCTGCTCAATCCAGGGGCTGAAAGCACGCATGGGATGTGTGTTTTGACAGTGCCAGCGTGCAGGTGTTGTGCTGTAGCACCACAAGAAAATCCCCATCCCACTCCTGCCTTGGCAAGCGTGTGCTGGAGCTCTGCTGGAGCGGGGACCCTTTCCCGGGGTGATGCCCACCCCACCTGTCCTGTTTGCTGTGGGACCCCTCGGGCACGTCCTGGTGAGTGACACCAAGCAGTGCAAAGCGCCAGGGCTCGGCCAAGGCCACGGGGCTGGGCGTGGTGGCAGATGCAGGAGCGGGTTCGCATTGTCCCCGCAGAGGCGGCTTTAACTGGTGACATTAGCGAGTGGCGGGGCTCCGGGTGCCTGCTGGTTCTCCCTCCATCCACTCTGTATTCTAACCCTAATTGTCTGCAGCAACCTGTTATTACGGCGCCTTTAACATGATAGACACAAATAGGACGCACTAATCCACTACTCTTTGGTTTAAGAGTCATTACAAAGTGCTTAATTAAGTAAGCCTCACTTAATCACAAAATGTTTGCATGCTAAACGAGTTCTTGTGAAGCACGACACTTGACATATTCTGTACAAAAATAATTACAAGCGGGAGGCCCGGTACATTGAGCCTCCGAACATTTCATTTCAGGCCTTGCCCATTCATCACCAGGCTGGAATTAAAAGGCTTTCAGCGCAGAACTCCCACATTCCTGCCGGCTGAGTCACCGCTGCGCCGCTGCCTTTGCCGTGCCTGGGGAAGCTGTGGCAAGCCACTGCCCCACCGGCTCCCCGGGCATGTGCCAGGGCCATGGCACGGCTGCTGCTGCCACCGTGGTGCCACCGCATCGAGGTGGAAGCTGGCACCAGGCTGGGAGCGGCACCACGGGACGAGAATCCTGGGAAAGGCCAGCGGAACATCCATGGAAGCAGCACAATGGTGGGCGTTTTGTTAAGTGTGGAGGTGTCCGAGCATTGTGTTCCCTTGGGATGCAGCATCTGGAACAGGCAGGGGGAAATTCGGTGCCTCCCTGCCCCGGAGCTCTCCTAAAGGCAAAGTCATGCTCTACCCCCAGGGACTGTGGCTTTCCCAAAACCCCGCCCTCGGCTGCATTAAAGGCTGCCTGAATGGGATTGTGTCAGGAGCAGCCTGCAGACCTTTGTTGGGTGTGCCGGTGCCCATTAAAATCCCTGTCCCTGTTGGGATAATTGGGATCCTTACCCCAGCCTGCCTTTTGAAGGAAACCCTTTAATTAGCGTTCTCCAGGCTCAGGAATGCCCTCAGCACTCCGGTTGTTTTCTCACACGCTGCTGCTCAGGTCAGGGTATTTCGAGCTCCAAACTGCACCGTGCAAAGTGCACAGGAGCATCCATCCATCCATCCATCCATCCCTCCATCCCTCCATCCATCCATCATCCATCCATCCCTCCATCCATCCCTCCATCCCTCCATGCATCCCTCCATCCCTCCATCCATCCATCCATCCATCCATCCATCCATCCCTCCATCCCTCCATCCATCCCTCCACCCTCCATCCATCCTCCAGTGCCCAGGGCCTGGGCACAGCCAGCAGCACCTCCGTGCCCACAGGTGCCCTTAGCTGTGTCTGGGTGGTCACTGTGCCATGAAAGCCAGGAGAAGAAACATTTGGAACGTGGAGAGGTCCTGCTGAGCACAGGGACGATGGTGGCAGCTGCAGGGTCACAGGTCCTGGTGTCCCCAGCATCCCCAGGCGTGCCAGGGCCAGGCTGTTCCCTGGGCTGGGATGGAGAGAGCTGCCCATGTGGGGCTGTCATACGTCTTTCTCCAGAAGCAGGTGTTCAGTGTTCATCAGGGCTAACCAAACAATTTATATTAATTAAGAGGGCATTTGTGACTGGCCCCTCACTGTGGTGTCATATCAGGGTTTTTTTGCTGCGACTCCTCCATGGCTCCATCCCATCCCCAGCACCTCAGTGCTCTGCAGGTTGGGCCTGATTGCAGCAGAGTTTTGTGTTGGAGGAAAACTGGAAAAGAAGATTCAACAAGGCTGTAGCAGCCTGTGTGACATTTTCATATCAAATCGTTTCAATTTTTAATTCTGAACCAGCCCGTATTTCAATAGTTTCATTATTTATCACATTATGTTTTGTGTTTTGCATTGTTACTCTTGTCTTCTATATTAATTTTGCATGATGAATTATTTTGCTTGAAGTCAAAATCAAAATGAAATCCAAGGGATTTTGTCAAAATTCAAAGGTTTTAGTTAAGCTTCAGCGAGGCTTTCCAACCCCTTCCTCCACACACAAATTAAAAATCTCTGCTTCTGCTCTCCTTCCAAAAAAATTCCTTGAAACCTGGAATTCGTGCAGCAGCTGTGCCGGGCGCTGTTGATTTCCAGCTCCCAGAGATGCTTTTCCTTTCTGTGTGGTGAGTGAAGGAGAGGGCTGGGGGGAGTGAGGGGCGAGGGGCTTGGCCGCCAGCACTGCCCCAGCAACAGCAACACACACGGTAAAAGTTATTGAGCAACATCCCCAAACTTGGTCATCTTTGCTCCCACGCAGGCACAGGGTGCCAAGGCACACCAGGACCTGGGCTGGGGTGGGCAGTGGGTGCTCTGGGGTGTCCCAGTGAGGGAAAGATGCCTCGTAGGGATGGGCATTCACTCCTGGGAGGAAACAAAGTGATCTGTAAACTCTGTCTTGAGTTGGACTAAGACTTTGGCCCAAAAAGGGAGGGATGATTAATTTTTATCCAAAACCTCAAAGTGTCTCAGATTGCCATTTTCAAACGAGATTTTTCATCATGAAGTGGCTTTTATCAGTTAAGCCAAATTTGGGGTTCTGCCTTTGTTTCTGGAGGGAAAGCTTGAGGGAAACGGGTTCCACAACTTACCATGAAACACAATATCTCAGTTGAATTTCAGGCTTGTCCCCATACAGCCTTTTAATCATTCGTTGCCCTGAAGTTTTTAATGTTTATTTTTGGGTTGATTTTCTGCCACTGAAACAAGAGCAAACTGGTGATTAGCCTGTTGCGAGCTTTTGGGTGCACTTGGGAAGGGAACAGGGACGTTTTCCTGCCCCGTGCCCATCCTGGTGCTGGGAGCAGAGACCCTTGGGACCTTCAGGAGCTCTCCTCCCTTCCCTCCCGCTGCCCTCTCTCTAATTTTGGTTTTCTTTTGCTTGTTCCCAAGTGATTTCTTCCCTTTGCATCTGTTTTGTCCCTGCTGGGTGTGGCGAGGGGCTGGGAGAAGGAAGAAGGGCCGTGCTGCTCCTGCCTCACCCGCGTTCCAGAGGGGTCGGGTTGGTGCAGCCGCAGCATCCTCTGCTTCCCGACTGGGTGAGCATCCCTGGGGCTGCACCAGCAGCCAAGGGACACCCACCTCCACCCCGGGGAGGAGCAGTGTCCCACCCCCAGCTGGCACCAAGGGGCACTGGGCTGTGCACGCTGGCCCACGGCGGCTCCGGGCCGGATTAGCCGGGTTAAACCGCTAACGCAGCGCTGCGTGGAAGGCTGCTTTCAGTAAGTGGCTCCCTGTAGCTTATTTGACTCCAGGCCCAACTCTAATGTCTCAGTGGGCCTGTTACATTAAGCAGGCCCAAGTGGTAGGAGATTTAAAGCATCAAAATGAAGTGCTTTATCACTCCGTACTGTGTTCTTGGCTGCTTTCGTTGGCCTCACTTCACAGGCGCCGCAGCCTGCGAGCCGAGCCCTCTCGGCAGGCCCATTACAAATTCCACTTGTTGACGGTTGCCTTGTTGCAGGATTTAATGGTAGAATAATATTTACACAGTAAACTCCTCTGGAGGTGTTATAAACACCATAAAAAGGATTTTAGAAGCTTAATGAGCGTTAGTGAAGTCGAGACAGGATAATGTGGCAACTGTGCACTGTAATCTGATTTGGCACCTTCTGCACAGCAGGAGTTAGTGGGTGGAAGAGCTTTTTACTTCTTTTTTTTGTTTGTTTTAGTGTGTAATATTGTTTGTTTAGCACGGTGCTGAACGGGGGCTGTGGAGCCAGTGCCCACAGACAGGCTGACACGAGTGCCCACCAGCGTGGGCAGCACGGGCACTCCCGGGACGTCCGGTCAGGACATCGTGGTCACTCTGTGCCAAACGTGAAAGGATCGATGTTTGGGCCAGCTCAGTGCTCAGTGACACAGCCCCAGACATGGTCATAATGGTCACAGCAATAATTCCAGGACATCAAATTGACAGAGAGTAGGTTTAGATAAGGGATTAGGAAGGATTTCTTCCCTGGGAGGGTGGCACAGGGTGCCCAGAGAAGCTGTGGCTGCCCCTGGACCCCTGGAAGTGCCCAAGGCCAGGTTGGACAGGGCTTGGAGCACCCTGGGATAGTGGAAGGTGTCCCTGCCCATGGCAGGGGGTGGAATTAGATGAGCTTTAAAATCCCTTTTAACCCAAACCATCCTGGGATTCTTTGACGATGATTTTGGGCGCGGGGAGCCCGGCAGGCAGCAGCAACGGGAACAGGGGCTCTCCCAAGGGGCCAACTCAAGGCAGGGGGTGGGTGAGGATCTTAGGGCTGGGCAGCACTGCAAAGGGCCCAGTTTGGGGGCTGTGCCAGGGGTTTGAGCATCTCCTGCCATCCCTGGGCTGGCCCAGACCCCTGGCACAGAGAGCGGTGCAGGAGGGGCTGCCCTGGCAGCAGCAGGCACAGGTCCACCCCAGCAGCCTCCTGCAGCCCTGTGCTCTCCTGCATCTTTTCCATGTTTCAGGTCATGTTTCCCCTTTAGCTGAGCTGCAGATACCCCTGGTAGGTGTGTGCTCTCACAGCTGCACATGACACCGGGAGCTGTGGCTCAGCCCCGGGGCCGGTGATTCACATGCAGATATTTCGAGGGTTTGGCAGCGAGGGAGCAGCTCCTCTGTGTGGGGGCTCTGTGGGCACCTCCCAGGGGAGGGAGGGTGGAGAACGGGGACAGGGGACACCAAGCTGCCCATCTGTGCCCAGGGTTGCCTTCTGCCAGTGAAAGGAATGGTGGTGGCAATATTCCTGCTTCTGCAGAGTGCTGTTACTGAAGGGATCTTCTTGGCTGCCTGCTGAAATGGTTTTTCAGGGTTTAGATTATTTTTCATTTTCAATTTTGAATGTTTTTATGTATTTTATTTTGCTGTTACATAATTATATACAAGATTAAAAAAAAAAATCTATTTCATACATACATCAAAAAACGTTAATTTTTTTTCAACTTCAGGACCCACCCCAAAGGTGAGGTGCAGTGTTTCGGCTGTAAAGTGACCTCACAGCTCCTCTCCCATTTCTGGCCCTGCTCCCACAACACCGAGTCCCACATCCACCTGCTCAGAGTCAGACCCATTTCCTCCCACCCCAGACACTCTGTGGGGGCTGCTGAACTTCAAGGGCTTGGATTTTGACACTCGAGGAACTACCCCCGGCCTTTCCAATTTCCGAGGGACGTGAGCAGCCATGGATCTCAAGACTGACTTGCCGGCAGCAAAAAGCTGCCTTTTGTAAATAAGCCAATATTTTCTTTCTTTCAAGGGGAAGCTGACAAAGATCAATACCAGCCTGCAAAAGACATTGCCCTCTTAAGAATTAGCCCTTTGCAGAATCATTAATCCAGGAAGCTGTTACAGGGTGACAAGAGCACAGAGGCTCTGCCAGCTCCTGGAGGGATGGCAACAACATCCCCTTATGCACAGAAAAACAAACCAAATGAGCTCGCTGAGAAACTCGCGGCCATGGGCTCGTTCTGCCCAAGGAACCCATTGGACTTTAATTAAGGAAGGCTGGCTGCACTCTTAATCAGTGTCATTAAAGTTTCCTGGTGTTTTGCTCTGATTTTGACTCCCACAAGGTCTGTGCAGGGCTGGACTGGCGGCACGTTGTGGCTGCCCCATCCCTGGAAGTGTCCATGGCCAGGTTGGATGGGGCTTGGAGCAACCTGATCGAAGGGAAGCTGTCCCTGCCCATGGCAGGGGGCTGAAAAACGATGGTCTTTAAGGTCCCTTCCAACCCAAACCGCTCTGATTCTGTGTCCCCTGTGCCACCCTCCATCCCCGTGGCAGGGCAGTGTGTCCCTGTCAGAGCCCTGCCAGCTTCGCTTCTGGCACTCAGAGCCGGGACCTGCTGAGGGGCAGGGAGAGCCTCGGGTGTTTGGAGGGAGCAGGGCTGGCTCATTAATGAGGCGCGATCACAATTAGCCAAGAGGGCCTGGAATCAGATTACACAGGTGAAGCTCATCAGCGGCTAATTAGTCAGTGCCATGGCCACGCCTACAAATCAAGGGAGTGACCCACCCAGCTGGGAAGGGGATGGGTGGGATGGGGTGGGGTGGTGAGACCCACCCTATAAATACCTCCTGCCATCACCAGCATTATTTTCCTGCTACTGTGTGCAAGCTCTTCACCTTCCCCTGCTCTCTCCAGCTCCGTTCTTTCACTCTGGTTTGCATCAGGACCACAAAAATGCAGCTGAGCTCAGTGGAGCTCAGGACAGGTCTCTGGAATTGATGAAGCTCAGGTGCCCTCCATGAAACAGGCATCCAATCCCTCCTGGATCAACAGGACAGTTTTCTCCCTTGAAACAAAGCGCTGTTGGCCACAACCCGGCGCAGTGACACGGTGGTGGCACTGCCATGGAGCAGCAGGGGAAGGTGCCTGTGTGGCACCTGGGCAGAGCCCGACCTGTGCAGGGCACGGGAACCAGCACCTGCACAGGGTGAGATAACCTCACCTATTATCTGATTTAAACAAGGAGAAAAATCAGCCTAAACCCCAGACCGTGGCGTGTTTGGTGAACGGCTAGACATGGAAAAATCATTCCAAACAAGGCATTTGTCACAACATTGCAGGGTCACCCGCTAAGCAAGGGACGCTGAAGAGGGAAACAGTTCTTAGGGGTAATTACAATTTGTAAGAAGTTTTGCGCTGGCTCTGTAATTGTCGGGGGGTGGCCGCTGGCACCGCAGCGCTGGGAAAGCACCACAATAGAGCTGTAATTTACAGGGCTGGAACCGTGAAGCCAGAAGTGGTTTGGGAATTATTGCTAATCTTTATGGATTCAGCGATTCGTGTGCTGGCCCAGGCGGTTTGGGTTACACGAACCGTGAGCAGGGGTCTCACGCTGCCCCTGGGCTCTGGGTGAACCGGAGCAAATGTTTCACTCCTGCCTCAGTGAAGAGCTCCCAGCTCTTCAAGTCTCCCATGGGAGAAGTTATAAAGAGGAAGAAAGTTGCCTTATCACCTTTCCTTAATGAGAGAGGCTCCAGGAGAGCTGGAGAGGGGCTTTGGACAAGGGCCAGGAGTGCCAGGACACAGGGAATGGCTTCCCAGTGCCAGAGGGCAGGGTTAGAGGGGATACTGGGAAGAAAGTGTTCCCTGTGAGGGTGGTGAGGTCCTGGCAGAGGGTGCCCAGAGAAGGTGTTCTCACTCCTGGCTCACACATGGCTGAGTGAGGGCAGCACAGGAAGGGAATTTCTGCCACGGAAGCCTCTCTTTGCTCTTGGTCCCTCCGTCCCCTGCCAGCGTGGAGCAGCGCAGCTCTGTCACATCAGGCAGCTGCCTGTGTTCGGCAGAGTTTTTAAAAAAAAAAAATATCACACTTTTTTCATTTGTGCTGATTTGCATATTAATAGTTTGCATATTAAACAACTACTTCAGAGGGTGGGCGGGCTAATGAATGCAGCAGTCTCCTCTATTTTAACTCAATTTGCCTCATCCATATTCCAATGACTTTGGGGATTGGTATTCAGTTTTCATTGAAATTATCCAAGCCAGACCTAATTTGTGCTGCCCTTCCATTAATCCAATTAATTAGCACCATTGATGTGTGCTGCCTTTGTGAGGCGCTTTGTGCGGCGCCGCTGCCGCTAATGACAGCCCGGGATCAGAGCGAGTAACGAGCAAACCAAAGGAGCGTTTGACCCCTCCTGGACCCTCACACAATGCAGCACTTTGGAGTCTGGAGGCCCTAATTTAGGTTCGATAGTCCAAATTATAGACAATAATTCAATATTCTTTGTGGGGAGCTGAGCAAGTGTCACCCTGCCATTTGTTTAGCTTATAATTTTTTTTTTCCCCCTGCCTCTTTATTTATGTATTTTTTTCCGCTTTTCATTATTTTGCAACCTGGCCTCCCTGCTCCACCTCCAGCATTGATTTCTGACCTTGTTCCGCTGAGAGGGCTGAGGATCTCTTTACTCTGAAGGAATTCATTAACCTTTCCCCTGCCCAGAACTGGAGAGAAAATCTTTATATTTTTAAGTAAGGCAAATAAACACTGGCAGTGACTAGCGGAGTCCCCTCGCTGGCTGCTCCCCAAGAACTCCTGTGCCAGCTTAGGAACTGCTTCTGGGTTTCATTTTCTGGGTAATTTTGGGTTAGAAATAGGGCTTAAATACTGACTGAGCTTCTCCAGACCCTACTCAATGACCCTGGTGGGTCCTTCCCAACTCAGCATATTCTGAGATTCTGTGATGACTCCCTGCACGGGGAACCAGCCCACTTCTTCCCCTTGCCGTGGCCTGGCCCCAGTGTTCCCACAGTGGCCAAGACAATTTAAATTGGTGCAATTAAACATGGCAGAAGAGCAGCAAAAAGCCAATCCCATGGCCCCAGCTGCTGGGACAGGAAACATCGCCAAAGTGCCACCAAAACCCCAGGGAAAGGGGATGAGGAGGAGCTGCAGATGTGTCCAGATGCTGAGGAAGCAGCCACTGCACCTGGCACGCCTGGGCTCCCCCATCCCTCCTTCCCTGGCTCACCGGAGGAGGAGAAGCTATTAAAGGAAGCGTTTAGCTGTGGTTATCCACAGGTAGGTCACTAAACTCATTAAGGTAATTAATTACACACGGCACATTCACTGTGTCCACAAGTGTTTGAACTGTGAGGAGACAGGAATTGTCAGCGCCGGGGAGGACAGAGAGTCAATTTGCACAGGGATATGGGGATTTGGGTGCTCGGCTTCCTTTTAACTGGAACTAAAGCTGAAGGGTTTTTCAGGGAAATTCTCAGGGAGGCAAGAAAACCCTGCTCCAGGAAGGCTGGTGTGTAATTTGGTAGAAGAATTGTTGGGGGTGAAACAAATAATTTGAGACTTCTAAAATCTCACAACAGATAATTAAAAAAAAATTTCTACAGGAATAAAAGTTGAACCTGGTTTTAACTCTGCTTTGTTTTCCTCACTACTACCAAAATTTCATTTTGGGAAAAGAGGAGTGGTTTTGTGCTGTGCAAGAACGAGGTTCTCCAGAGGTTCTCCAGAGGTTCTCCAGAGGTTTTCCGCATCAGCCTGGTCACACCTCCCTGCAGGCAGCCTGGAGTCCCACTCCTGTGGCTCTGGTGGGTCAAGATGCTGCCAGGGGTGTTCACTCCTTGCTGGGCTGGCACCGTGGCACAGGGGACACGGTGGCCGTGCTGTGGCCGTGCCAGTACCCACCGAACCACAGGAGTGGGTTTGGCATTGCCGGATGGGGCCTCTCCTCCCGTGGCTCTCCATGCTGTTCCCAATCCCTCCTCAGCATTATAAATCATGCTATTGCAATAGCAGCTTATGCAGTCAGTTGCCTGCAAGATTTTCCTGATTAACCTTAAAATCTGCTATAAATCTTATTCTCTTCCTTTCTCGTGGAGCTTCAGGGACACAAACAGGCTCTGCTGCCGCTGGGGCTGAGGTGCTGCGCTGCACTGTGCCAGCTAACACGGGCCACAGGGGCTAAAAGTCATTGAAACCTCCCTCCTCTCAGGGTCCTGTGCTCTCTGAAGAGGAGGAGGAGGAGGAGGAGGGAGACAGAGCCATGGGCAGCTGTTCCCTGCAGCTCCAGCTTTGCCAGGCTCCGGGGGCTTCCCAAACTTTTGATAACCCCTCTGGATGATCTTTGGTGGTGGCAAGAAGAGGGAGTGAAGCCCCCGAAGGCAGGTGGCATTGAATGGGTGTTTATTTCTTTGTCTGAGGTGGGGGCCCTGGTACCAACCTGCGCGATCCCGCTGCCTGTCTGGCACTGCCGCAGCAAGATCCCGTTTAGTGGCATCACTCAGGACTTGTCACATTACGGTATGTCACAACATGTCAGGCTCTGACAGGCTGGATACCTGCTATTAACTCGAGACTAGCTGCAAATACAAAATAGAGGTGGTGAATGAAGGCAGTGCCAGGAGCAGGGCGGGTGCCCGTGCTGGCACTCGGGGTACGGCTTTGCAGAGTAGCCCAGGGCTCCGGCGTGCTCAGGTTGGGGATGGGAACACAGCCTCCAAAACGGTGCCAGAGAGCTGGATTTGGAAAAAAATCCCTCCTGACACCGAAGTGTCAGTTTAATCCTGGCAGAGCATGCCAGCACCGCAGCTGTCAGTGCCACCAGGAGCAGCAGCACCTGCAGCCTGTCCCTGCTGTAGCTGTGGCTGTACCTGACGCTCCTGGGAAAGGTGGAGAAGCAGGACAAGGCTGGAGGTCGAGGTGTGCGTTGGGCAGGGATTCCTTCCTGCTGCTGCATCTGGCCTGTGGAAGTCCCTGAAGCCAGTTTAATTAATTGGCTGCCTGTGAGTGCAGCACAACAAACAATCGATCAGGTCTCCTTTTGCCCCTGTTGTGATATAATTCACCTTCAAATCAGAAGTTTAATTACAGGATCACCCTCCCTCGTCACGCCCTTCCTCCCAGGAATGGGACAAGCTCTGTCTTGAAGCCTGTCTGTCCTCCAGGACCTCACCTGGGATGTCTGGGAGGTGTGGAGTCACACGGACTGCGTGAGGGAGGGTCCTTCTGTGGGAGACCGGCCTGCAGGGCTGGAAACAGCTGGAAACAGCTGGAACCTGGTGACTGGGGCAGCGGGAGGGTCCTGCAGAGCTGTGGGGAGCACACAGGCGCTGTGCTGTGGTCACCAGCAATAACCTCGGGTGTTTCTGCTCCCAGTAGCCACAGGCACTCTGTGGGAAGTGTCCCCGGTTTGGGAGCAGCAGCAGCAGCGCTGTGGGGCTGACTTGGGGAGGGAGAGTGGAGTCCAGCTCTGCTGGAGGCCAAGGCAGAGCTCATGAGCCGGTGTTGGAATCCTGGCACCTCCGCCTGGTGCTGCTGCGCGTCTGGAGCTGTTGCAGCCACATCTTTCAACAGATCCCAGGTGGATGACAGCTCTCCGTCCCTCCTTGTCTTGGGATGTTCCTGGCTGGCCGGCTGATGGATCCTCACCATCCAGCCGAGTCGGGGGCATCCAAGCAGGACCTGGCACCCCCTGACACCCCAGAGGCACCAACCCTCCGTTACCCGCGCTCCCTGTGCCGCTGGAGAACCCCCCTGTCTTCCCCAGTCCCTCATGCTGTAACAAGCCAAAAAGCAGGCTGGTTTTTATTTGCTTTATTATTAAGCTGATGAGGTTATTTAGCCCGTTTTATGCCCCATTAAATTCTGTGTTTGAAATTCTGTGGAGCGCTTTGCAAACACGCGCTCCGCGCCCGCCAGCGCCGCCGCCGGGGTTTGCCTCGGAGCACCCGCGGCCGTGTTTACTCCCTGGGTATTCTCTGCTTCCCCAGGCTGGTGTGGCTGGGAGAGATGAATGCTCTGTCTGTTATTGTCACCTCTTCTCACTTTTAAAAATTTTTTTTTCCATGCTCTCATCACTACTTTGAGTGCTTCTTATTTTCCCTGCCTCTGCAAGAAGCCATAAAATTCCCCAGCCCGTGTGTGGTGTGGTGTGCACTTACAAATTACCACTGAAAAATGAATTGCCTTGACAAAATCTAATGTTTTGTGACACAGCACAAATATGCATTTCATTCTTGAAGAGAAGGAAAAGGAGCTCATTGGAAATATTAAATTAAGCAGTGTAACAGCTGAGAATAATTTGGTTTTCTGCTCTGTTGCTTGTGATTTGGTACGGAGTTTGAGGTGGCAGGGCAGTGCCTGTTTAGAGTGTAAAGCACACAGATGCCTCGGATTTTATTCCTTGCTTTGGAGCCACTTGTTTCCAATGGTGCCAGCAGCTGGTGCAGCTCGGAGCACAGGTTTTGGGAAAGGTCCCGGGGGCAGGGAGCTGAGGGGGAACACTGTGGCCGGAATGTGGAGATGTTTTCCGTGGCGCTGCAGTCGGTCACGGGAGACCAA
This sequence comes from Daphoenositta chrysoptera, assembly GCA_013397915.1. Classification (NCBI taxonomy): domain Eukaryota; kingdom Metazoa; phylum Chordata; class Aves; order Passeriformes; genus Daphoenositta; species Daphoenositta chrysoptera. The sequence continues at coordinate 132,464 of VZRO01007385.1, forward strand.
CATGAAGCTGAAGCTCTCGCTGCTTCTCGGGAGGTTTAGAACAAAAATCCATCCCGGAGAAGAACAAAGCAGAGCAGGGCTGGGTTTGGGAATTCCTGCGAACAGCCCTGGATCCCCGCTGCAGCCAGGCGTAAAGAAGCCTTTATTCTCTTCAGTCGCCCAGCCCTTTAATTACCTGCAGGGTTCTGCTCAGTGATTCATTCCCAAACCAGGGTGGCTCCTTGCAGAGCGGCCAGATGTGGAACTCCCTGGTGTGTCACTCCCCCTTCTGCGGCTCCGACCCTCCCTTCTCCCTCCGTGCCACCTCCAGCGCTGCCGGGGGAAGTCCCTGCAGGGACAGGGCTCTGCTGGAGCTGCACGGGCAGGAACAGGGCCCAGCAGGGTGGCACAGGGTGGTGGCATCGTGGTTGGCAGCCGGGCAGCGAGGAGATGCTCACTCAGACCTGTCCCTCGCAGGCACACGGCCCCGAGGTGGGTGTTGGACCGATGTGTGCCTCGGGGTGGACTTCTCACCACGGTTACTGGGGTTTATTCTTCACTATTAATTATTTATTTATCTTTAAAAGGCATCTGGAAAGGGACCGGGCCGCCAGAGGGACAGACACCACACAGAAAGCAGTGTCCCGACCAGGCTGTGGGACTGTGGCCATGCCACCACAAGGGATGCTGGTGGGGATGGGGAGGGGGCTGCAGTCCCAGCCTGTCCTGTCCCGCTGGTGGCCAAGCAAAGGGCAGCTGCCAGCTGGGCCCTGGGGACCAGCCCGGCCCCAAGGGCTCTGTGATGGGCTTCGCTTCCCTCCAGCAGGAGCCAAGCACAACCTGCCACTCATGCCAAGGTATCTTTGGCACAGGGATGTGGGTAGAAAACCCACAGGAGTGTCAAAGCCATGGACAGTCTCCAAAGTGAGAGCAGTGTTTGACGGGGGAGAATATGCTTTGGAAAATTGACTTGATCCTTGTTTGGAAGCAGCACTGAGAAGCGCGCGGAGCCCTCCGCAGACGCACACATGCTGCCTTGAGGATCTCGGCACAAAGCAAAGCGCTGGAAACATGTTGTCATCCACCTCCTCCCTCTCATTCCTGGCAATTGAGTAAATATCCAAGGAGCTGCTTGTATCCAAGCGCAGGAAAGCAGCCCGGCACCACGGCAGGGACCCCTGCGGTGCCTGGTCCCGCTGGAGTCAGGGGGTTCCACCTCCTGTTTCCTGCCAAGGGCACCTTGGCAGTGCCCCCCGTGTCTGCTGGAGAGGGGCCGGACCACGGGAGGGTGCCACGGGCGAGCTCCACACTTCCCTGGATCATTCACCACTTGCCAGGAGTGCTGGTTTCTCCTCTCCCATAGCCAACACCGAGAGCCAAGGACTAGACATGGCACAGCTCGTGTTGTTTTAGCATCCCTCTTCTTAAAAAAAGTAATTAAAAAAAAATTAAAAAAATAAAAAAAAAAAAGAAAATCTGGACAACTTCCCAGATTGTACATCTGTCCGTATAATTTACACCACGAGGATGAGGAAGTGAGGAGGGCTGTAAACTCTTTCCATCTGTGCAATGTGTGTGATGATTTTTCCATTCCTTCCTCTCCTCCCCCCACAGAAGCCCCAGGCTGGAGAGGCTTTGCCAGCAGCGGGCAGCCCGGAGTGCCAGGGCCGGCTCCGTGCCGTGGGTCTGGCTGCCAGACCCGAGCCCCCCTCGCCCCTGCCCTGGCTCCTCCCGTGCCATGGGAGCACCCAGCCACCTGCCAGGAAATGGCACTCACTGAAGATTTTCCTTTAGAACTATTTTGACTGGAAAAAGGGCGGTTTTTTTCGACAATTGGGTTCACAGAATCATGGAATCATTACGGCTGGAAAAGACTTCCAAGAGCATCAAGCCCAGCCTTCAAGTGAGTACCCCCATGTCCACTGAACCATATCCCAAAGTGCCTGTCCACTCATTTTTTGAACATGTCCAGGGATGGTAACTCCATCACTTCCCTGGGCCGCCTGCTCCAATGCTTGACCACTCCTTCAGTAAAGGAATTTTTCTAACAGCAAACTGACTTCCCTTTGAAAACCTCCAACTCCTGCTTGGCCCTCAGGTGGGTCATCATCAGGAAACCTCATCGGTCCACTGAGGCTGGGGAATGACTGTGACCACTCCTGAGCCCAGGTTTCCAACTGATCGCTGGTACAAAGGTTTTTGTTCTTACGTGGGCTGGATTTTGGGGGGAAATCCCTGTTCTCCTGGCAGGGGAACGTGGCTCATCGGCCTTGGTGCTGCTCAGCTGCGGCTCTGCAGATCCTTCAGCGAGAGATGAATGAAGGAGCGGGCTGGTGCCACCTCCCAGCGCCCACTCACTCCCTGGCACAGCAGCAGCGGTTGAATTTCTTTCACATTTCTGGTGAATCACTCCTGGGCCTGCGGGTGGGCACAGAGGGTTTCTCTGGAGCCCTGGCACCGCAGCACAGCCCCGAGCCCCAGCCTGTGCTGGGACACCCTGGGACCACCAGCACGCCCAGAACCCCCTGACACCCCTGGCCTGGGCCATGCCGAGGGGGTGCCAGGCTGCTTTGGGGGTGGCCCTGTGGCTGTCCCTTGTCCCCATCCCACTGCCCGGCACAGGCGATGCGGGGACTGCAAGAACAGCTGCAAAAACAACCCCCAGTGATGCCATCTGTGCCTTTCCCTGGGCGCTGCGTCCCTGCGCGGGGACCTTTTCCAGGAGGAGCAGAAAGAGGGCTCTGTTCCTGGTTCCAGGAAAAGCCTGGTGCCTTCCATCTGGGGAGGACGGCTCCCTGGCACCGCGTCCCCGGGCTGCAGGGAGCAGACAAACAATATTTATCCTTCCAGGTGCTCTCCAGCGAGCCCTCCCTAACCCCTTCCCCTCCGGTGGCTCCCGATGCGCAGGCAGGGATCGCCCCGCGCCTCTCGCTGGCAGCGGAGCAGCACCGACGGGGTTAACAAACATTAATAAACTTTCTGGGTAGGCACCAGGCAGGCGCTTCCTCCGGCTTGACATTCAATTCCGATTGGTGTGACTCATTAGCTATTTATTTATTTAAAGCCACGGAGCTATTTGCAATATTTTTAAGCAGCAAACACAGTGTGTGGGCAGGGAGCTGTTCTGCCTAAATGTTCGGCTCGGTGACACTGATGATAACTTATCAGAATAAATAAGGAATCTTCCAATCATGGGCTTTTCACCGAGGGAGTGTTTAGTGTGAGCTGCGGCAGAAAGTCATAATGTTTCCTTCTCAGAAACTTTTTACCAGTCTGCGTGTTACATCCAGGTTATATCCCTGTGTGGGCAGCTGCCTGCGTGCTCTCAAGCCCCAATTAAAAACGGAATACATCATCCCTCTGCTCGTCTCCCCAAACCCTCGCAGCTCCACCAGGTCCCTCCTGGAGCAGCTGCTTCGGGGGGGACTGGGCTGGGAATAGGCACAGGAAGGGTTTGGGCAGCGCTGGGTTGGGGAGGGGGGTGCAGGGAGCTCACATGGCCGTGCTTCGAGAACAAACTTTTGGCTAATTATAATTTGGACACTTCCTCCTGTTTTCCTGCCAGCAGCAATCTCCCGAGCTCCCATCCCAACCCGGTGGGCCTGGGGGTGTGCAGAGGCTCAGATCAGGAACCTGAAAAATCAAACACTTCACATCCCCCTATGTTTTCGAGTTATCTCATTTTTATATAACCCAGCTTGGTACAAATCCAGGAAAAAAAATTTGTTGCCATTATTTCCAGGGAAAATGGGGCTTTTCTGCCATTTTGAAGTTTAAAATTTCACTTCCTTAAAACAGGAGCCTCTTGAAATCCTGAGAGATGACGACCTTCTCCATGCACCAAAGCCCCGGCAGCAGTTTAGTTTTGGGAAATCTTCCGAAGCGTTCCTTGAGAACACCAGGGATGGGGAGTCCCTTCCTGCTGGGCAGAGGGGTCCGGCTCAGCACAGCAGCCCCGAGGGCTGGACTGGCCTGCGGTGCCCGGTGCCCTGCGGTGCCCATGGCCCTGTCACACTGCGAGTGCCACTCGTGCCGCGCCTGCTCCTGGGGCAGGTCCCCAAGTGTCCGGCACGGATTCTTAGCAATCAGCTGCATTTTTCACTCCCGTTCTCCACGTTCTCAGGGCTTCCCCCATGGCCATGCTCCTCCTTACCACATTCCGTTCCGGGGGTGGGGCAGGACGTGTCCTTGTCCTTGTCCCTGTGCCATGAGCGCCGGGCCCCTCTCGCAGAGCCGGGGCAGGAGCAACCCCTCTGCTGGCTGCCTTCAAAACCGGCTGGATTATTTTGGAAGCAGTTCTGGGGCGTTTAACACACCCTGACTGCTGCATTTTTTGCATTCTTCTCTTTTTCTTCTCTCACACATTTCCCTCGGTGCCGAACGGAGCCGCTGGAGCTGCGTGTGCAGCTGGGGCTGGAGCAAGGCAGGGGCTGAGCGCGGGGGCTGTGGGGGCAGTGCTGGAGCTCGGAACTGGCACATGGAGGGGTTGTCGTGGAGTTTGGCATGAACTCTGCCCGCGACCCCCATAATTCCCTGGCAGAAAGAATCTGTGAGAGAATCTGTGGCTGTCCCATCCCTGGAAATGTCCAAGGCCAGGTTGGATGGGGCTTGGAGCACCCTGGGATAGTGGAAGGTGTCCCTGCCCATGGCAGGGGGTGGGATGGGATGAGCTTTAAGGTCCTTTCCAACCCAGTCCAGTCTGGTATTCTCGGATTCTCTGATAACGATTCCGAAAACTCCCTCCTGCCACAGTGCTTGGTACAAAACTCGACTGTTTTTATCTTCAGACTGCGATTATCAAAAAGAAGGGGCTGGATGCCTGGCAGAGAGACTCCCTTTGTGAGTTCCTGCCTGCTGCAGCAGGCACATCACGTTACACTGTGCTTTCAAACACACCGTGACACGACTGATGCAACGTGTGACGGGCAGGGGATCCGCCAGCAAACGTGAGGAACCCGGTTTTTCAAGGAGCATTTTTACAGAAACAACCACAGTGCCCTTTTAACTTGCATTTATGGATTGCTAAATAAGGCCTGCCCACATTTTAGCAAGTCCTGGAATCAGCTGGTTGCAGTACCTGGAGGGGGATGAGCCATAGAGGCAGAGGAGGAGGGGAAGTGCCAGAGCAGGTGGGGGTGAGTCAATGTTCCTGCAGTGCCCACAGCGGGCACCCAGGCTTGGCGTTTTCACAGAAACCCAGAATTATTGGGTCAGGAAAGCCCTTCAAGATCATCGAGTCCAAGCTGTGCCCATCCCCACCTTGTCACCAGCCCAGAGCACTGAGTGCCACGTCCAGGCATTCCTTGGACACCTCCAGGGATGGGCACTCCAAACCTCCCTGGGCAGCCCCTGCCAAGGCCTGACCACCCTTTCCATGAGGAAATTCCTGCTGATGTCCAACCTGAGCCTCCCCTGGCCCAGCCTGAGGCCGTTCCCTCTCCTCCTGTCCCTGTTCCCTGGGAGCAGAACCCTCCCCTCCTGTCAGGGAGTTGTGCAGAGCCACAAGGTCCCCCCTGATCCCCCTTTTCTCCAGGCTGAGCCCCTTTCCCAGCTCCCTCAGCTGCTCCTCCTACAACTCACATTTGGGCTTTTGGGTTGAGCATAAACTCCTGGAAAAGCAGTTCCTGGTGGGATTCTTGGATTCTCAGACAGCACAGTGTCCCCCAGCAGCCACCAGCCAGGGTCCCAGCACGGCTGAGGACACGAGAACCCCCTTGCTGGGGCTTCTGCAGCTCTTTGCACCACTTGCTCTTGCTCCCCCTCCTCCTCTTGATTAGCAGCTAAAAATCACGGCGGTGTCTGGTAGGACAAAGCCTGTGACAGCAAAGGGAATATTAGGGTCAAGCTTTATTAAGAAAGAAGCTATTGAAATGACATCCTCCAACATATTGCTATTAGGGCCTTGAAGAGTCTTTGCCTCATTAATGTAAAAGGGAGGTGGCAATCTTCCTGATCAACAGTGGCAATTTATTCTAAAGTGTCCATTTTCTGGATGTCAGAGGAAGACTTTTATTTATAATCTTATTTTCAATTTCCACAAAGAACACTTCACTCACGCTCTGGGCAGGTTTTTTTTTTGGTTTTTTTTTTTGCAGACAATAACAATTATAAAACGGTGCTCTGCCCCCCCCCCCTCCCCAAAATCCCCCTTGTAGTAGTGTTGACATATGGAAATGAATCAAAATGTAATAGGCATAATTACCAGCATTGTGTGCAGGCTGCAATTAGTGTCTCTTCAAAGCAGACTTGTAATCAAAAGACACCAATAGACAAGGGGAAGGACCGGGCGGCCGTTCCCGGGATGAGCTGGGGCTGGGAGGAAGTTTCCCACCCCTGGGAGCACAGCGGGTCCCTGTCCACCCCCTCAGGTGTCAGGGCAGGCTGGGATGTCCAGGGGAGCGGTGACAGCCTCATCCCTGGCCGGGTTGGACGGGGTTTGGAACATCACAGTGTAGTGGAAGGTGTCCCTGCCCATGGCAGGGGGTGGAACGAGATGAGATTTAAGGTCCCTTCCCACCCAAATAGTTCCATGATTTTCAAAATGTGTTGGATGAGTCAAAAGAAAATATGAAAATAATGTTCAAAAAGAAATAGATGCTTTCTGCACCAGCTGTTGCTCTGCTCACCTCAGAACTGGCTCGTAAGAACTTTTGATTTCACCAATGGTGAAAAATTATTTATTTTTCGTGTGTTTTGTGAACTGGAGAATGTTTCATTCACTCAGCTCTGAACATGAGACACGATCTGGATGTGAGGAAACCCCATTACCTGTATCCCTCCAAACCCCAGTTAAGGTGTAGGGTCCAAGCACAGCAGGTTGACAGCTTCGCAATTCAATTTTTACCTGTCAGAAATGCATCAAGCTGAAACTATTTTTTGCAGGAACATTTCTATGTTAATAAGTTTTTGCTTTGAAATAACACCCCCCCACACCTTTTAATAAGGTTAAAGCATTATCTGGGGCCTCGTTGGAAGGAGCTGCTGGGGTTTCATTTTCAAATTCATCTTGTTCCTTAATAGTTTCTCAAAATCAAAGTCAGAATGAAATATTTTATGGCCATTATTCAACCGACCGCTTTTATTGACCCAAACACACTCTTTCTTTTTTTTCCCAGGGAGGTGTTGAGGGGAATCGTTCACATCTGGAGTACAAGAAAAGTCAGGGATTTCCTTTGGAGTTCCCAGGTTCTGCCAGGAGCCCTCCCACAGCAGCCACTCCTCGAGGCAGTGACAGAGCCCTGTGGGACGTGCAGGTGGTGACAGCGACACCTGGGAGGGCACGAGGGACTTCAGTCCGGGCAAACACTCTGGGAGTTGTTAAAACCAGCACCTGCAAAGGGTCTGTCCCTGCCAGGCACTGCCCAGAGGAGCACGGGTGGCACCTGGCACCTTCCAGCACCCGCCGTGCCCCGGCTGTGCTGCTGCCACTGCCGGTGGGTTCCGGGGCCGATTTTGGGGTGCAGGGTGACACCAGCCCTGCCTGGTCCCGCTGCCACGCTCAGGGGGCTCAGGGCAGAGCTCACCCACCAGCACCAGCACTGAGGGGACGAGGAGAGGGGACAAGGAGAGGGGACACTGGGGCCGGGTGCTGCTCTGCTGGTGCTGCAGCCTCTCCAGGAGAGCCTCTGCTCGCAGGGAATGCTGCTCCGAGAGGAACGGCTTCTCCCCAGCCAGCAGAGAGATGCTGGTGTCAGCCAGGGAAGGATCAGGCCTGTCACCAGCGGGTCTGTGTAGGAGGACTTATATTTGTTTGCAGGAGCCAGATGGTTAAAGAAGAGAGTGACATAATTTCAAGAGCCGGAGCCATGAAGAGAGGGGGAGAGAAAGTCACGGGGGGAAGTGAGACCCCAGGAGCCCCCCAGCTATGGGGTGTGCTGGCATTTCAGCTCTGCTTCCTGCAGGGATCCATCCCGGGGTGCTTTGGGATGTCGTTCCTGCATTTAGACGTCTTTCCTCCTTGCCTTTGGATACACAGGGAAGCTGAACTGCGAGCGGTACTAACGCTGGAGAAGTTATGAGGGCAGAAGTGGTGGGCACGACCTTGTCATCATCGTGAAGTTCATGATCTTAAGTAGCTCTCCATTTATTAATGGAGGAGCCATTTATTAACCTGCTCAATTCAGTTGTGCCGGCATAAATCTGAAAGAACCCCATGGAGTGTGGATTTATACTGGAATAACCGAGGGAGAGCCTGGCTGGAGGCTCTGTCCATGGCTGTGGAGGTGACAGAACAGGATGGTCCACAGGACAGTTTGTCCCCCTCTCTTCTGGGGTCTGGGGACGAAACTTCAGATCTCAGCAGCAAAATTAAGCTTAAAACAGCAGCTCAGTTCCCACAAACCCAAATGTCCAGGAACAGGAATGATTCTTGTGTAGCCTGTGTGTGCCAAGGACAGAGCTTGGCTCATCCTTAGCTGAAGGCAAGGATGAGACAGAAGGGATTTGAGGGCATTGGCATGGCTCATCCCCAGCTTGGTGGGGAGAGCTGGTCCCTCGGAACCCCCTTGCCCGGCCAGAGCCACCTGGCACCCACAGCCTTGTGGTCAGCGCTGGGAACCCCACTGGAACAGCCAGCTCTGGGTGCTGGCCCTGGAGCAGGGAAAAATAAACCACCAGCTACACAAACACCCCCTTTTCCCCCCCATCCAAAGTCTTGGATCTCCTTGCTCCTGCATGGAAGTGGATTTCAACCAGCAGAACGTACCTGGCATGTTTTATTGTCTCATTCCCTGCGTTTGATACAGGCTGCCGAGCAAAGGCGATGCCGAGGATGCTGCTGAGGGGGGGGAAAAATTTCCTCTGAAATTTTAACCGTTCCTTTAGGGCTTTGAAAGAGCTGAGGAGGAGACATGAATCTGAATTTAGAATTACATTTTAAGCCTTCATGTAGCCTTTCAAAATACCAGAAGGAGCAAGGGTCTGCTATCCTACCATCGGAACCGGGCGCAACCTCCTCTTCCAGTGCGTGCAAACCCCACCCCGTGACTCGTTGCCTTCCTGCCGCCTGCCCTTATCTTCCCTTATCTGCTGCTGTGCGGAGGCTGCTCCTTCTCCGCGGGCCGTGGCTCCTTTCACAGCCTCGGGAGCGGCTCTCGCTATTCCCATCACGCTCGGGGCTCCCGGCCCCGCTCTTATCGGCAGCCGCACACGGAGCGCCGGGGGTGCCCCGCTGCCGCCGCAGCCACCCCGGCACCGCGCACGGGCACCGCGCCACCTGCGGGGGGGCTTCGACCCTTCCCCAGAGAGAGGCACCTCGGCAGGCTGCAGCTGGAAAGACCTTGGCAGGTCCTGCGGGAGAACGTCTCTGAAGATGTTGTATGGGATCAGTCGAGGAGCTGGTGTGGGGCGTTTTTGTGCGGGTGCTGGGAAAGATGAGGTGCCCGCGGGAGGAGTGAACTTCAGTAAAAACTCCAGCGCTTGCTGAGTGCCGGGATGGCACAGCCCTGCTCAGCGTGTGCCAGCAGTGCCACCGGTGCCCTGAGTGCTGGGTCCCACAGCTCTGCTCAGCGTGTGCCAGCAGTGCCACCGGTGCCCTGAGTGCTGGGTCCCACAGCTCTGCTCAGCGTGTGCCAGCAGTGCCACCGGTGCCCTGAGTGCTGGGTCCCACAGCTCTGCTCAGCGTGTGCCAGCAGTGCCACCGGTGCCCTGAGTGCTGGGTCCCACAGCTCTGCTCAGCGTGTGCCAGCAGTGCCACCGGTGCCCTGAGTGCTGGGTCCCACAGCTCTGCTCAGCGTGTGCCAGCAGTGCCACCGGTGCCCTGAGTGCTGGGTCCCACAGCTCTGCTCAGCGTGTGCCAGCAGTGCCACCGGTGCCCTGAGTGCTGGGTCCCACAGCTCTGCTCAGCGTGTGCCAGCAGTGCCACCGGTGCCCTGAGTGCTGGGTCCCACAGCTCTGCTCAGCGTGTGCCAGCAGTGCCACCGGTGCCCTGAGTGCTGGGTCCCACAGCTCTGCTCAGCGTGTGCCAGCAGTGCCACCGGTGCCCTGAGTGCTGGGTCCCACAGCTCTGCTCAGCGTGTGCCAGCAGTGCCACCGGTGCCCTGAGTGCTGGGTCCCACAGCTCTGCTCAGCGTGTGCCAGCAGTGCCACCGGTGCCCTGAGTGCTGGGTCCCACAGCTCTGCTCAGCGTGTGCCAGCAGTGCCACCGGTGCCCTGAGTGCTGGGTCCCACAGCTCTGCTCAGCGTGTGCCAGCAGTGCCACCGGTGCCCTGAGTGCTGGGTCCCACAGCTCTGCTCAGCGTGTGCCAGCAGTGCCACCGGTGCCCTGAGTGCTGGGTCCCACAGCTCTGCTCAGCGTGTGCCAGCAGTGCCACCCATGCCCTGAGTGCTGGGTCCCACAGCTCTGCTCAGCGTGTGCCAGCAGTGCCCCCGGTGCCCTGAGTGCTGGGTCCCACAGCTCTGCTCAGTGTGTGCCAGCAGTGCCCCCGGTGCCCTGAGTGCTGGGTCCCACAGCTCTGCTCAGCCACCTGTGGGTACCTGGATTTTTATGCCACCTGGTGCCACTCTGCAGCTCTGTGGAATCCATCAGGGCGTTGCTATCGCGGTGAAATAACCCTGTATTGGTGTAATTAGCAGTGCTAATTTCGGTTCAGTGTCCCGCAGAAACGCACCTGAGGAGCGGAGCCGGGCTCCGAGTGACACCATAGGACAAACACATTTTGGGACAGGCGTCCCCTCCTGCGCCACGGTCGTGATCCACCACGGAAAAAGAGATGTGCTGGCGTGTGACAGCCGGTGACATCGCACGTACGAAGTGTTTCTTGGGGGGTCCGTGGGGTTTCTGAGCGCAGACACTCCCCTCCCCCAGCACGCCCACAGCCTCCTGTGCCTGCACACCCGGCCGCACACGCGTGCACACACACACACACATATGGGCACACAGACCCCCCTCCCGGCTCCCTGTCCTGCCTCTCCCGGCCGCGCCGGGGGTGTGTGGGCAAGGAGGGAGTGGGCACTCGCGCCCTGCCAGGCGCCCACGCACGCCCACGGCCCATATGGCTCCGGCACACAGGCTGTGGCTGAACTTGTTGGGAAGCGCTTTGTTCCCCAGGCCTTCCTGGGGAAGGGATCTCTGCCCGTGCTTGGGTTTTGCAGTTTTTCCTCCTGTCCTTGCCTTCTACAGCTCTGCTGGAAGCTGTCACTGAGAGGAGGTTGTGAAGTGTTGCTGTGGCCCCTGCCCTGGGGATGAGGGCTCACAGATCCTTCCTGCTCCCTGTTCCGAGGAAATCCCCAATAATCCATGTCACCTTTGACACTTCGCACTGCCTTGTCGGTAAAATACTCCAAGCCCCTCGGAAATCCCCTTCTACAGCCAGCAGAGACTGACACAAGGAGTTCTTCTCTCCCTCCTCGGTTCCTTGGCCTGGCACTGGACATTCCCAGACCGGGCAGAAGGGACTGGTCAGCACAGCTCCGCTCCAGAGAAGGTCCCAGCCCAACCCCATCGCCTGCAGCCCCGGGTTCTGGTTGGTTTTAGGATTCAGTTCCCCAACCAGCTCATGCTCCACCATCAGGCTTTTCCCTTTCTCCTCCCTTCTCTCCCATTTTTCTTCCAAGTAAAGGACAGAGTTTCCTTTCTCTGGGTAATTGTGAATGAGTCTCCTCCAAGCCAGTGGCGAACATGGCATTTCTGAATTTTCCCCAAGTCTCTTCCAGTCTGATTTACATCAAACCTTAT
>VZRO01007385.1:150791-174735 GCA_013397915.1 Daphoenositta chrysoptera
CTCTCATTCTCTCTCCTCTCCTGCTCTCCTTCTCTCCTTCCTTCTTTCCTGCTCTTCTTCTCTCTGCTCTCCTTCTCTCATGCTCTCCTTTTCTCCTGCTCTCCTTCTCTCCTGTTCCCCTGCTCCCCTTCTCTCCTCCTCTCCTCCTCAGGGTCCATCCTGTGGCTCTGTCCCTGCAGCTCCTCCACCTCCGTCACCCTGTGCCATCCACCTGTACTCGCTGTGCCACGGCCCGCTCAGAGCCACTCAAAACGTAATAAATAAACACCCTGGGAAACGAAACCTTCCCCCGTGGCGAGGAGAACGGGCAATTAGCGGATCTTTTTTGCTGCAGTAGTTAATTTTTTACAAGCCTCCCTTATTTTCCCTGTTTCCCCTGGTTAATAATGACTCGCAGCCGCTTACACCATAAATAAGTTCCACAAATTTCGCAGATGCACCGGGCTGTTTAAGCAGGGAAATTGAGCAGCATATGTCTGAATGGTTAATTGACTTAATTGCTGTTAGTTGGGCTATTAGCACACTTGATCCACCCCAATGACCGCAATACTTTCTTAATGGTGTTCATTTTATTTGGATGCCAAGCTCCAGTTACCATTACAGGGAAATTTCCAATTGCTGATTACCTCATAAATATATAATTGTAGTCATAGGCTAAATAAAGCCAACAGGCATTAATAATGAACAGCGTTTGACTAAGAGCCTTTAAAGGATGATGGAAGTTTCTTTAAGGACCTCAGCTATTCTTGAAATGTAAATAATCTTTCATGCTTCTATTTTTAATGATGCTGCATCCTTTTTCCAGTCAGCATCAAGCACCAGGAGAGGTATCCCACATCCAGGTAAGGTCCAGAGGAAACAATAGAGCCAGGAGCCTGCTGAGCTCTCCCCATCCCGGGATCAGTTCCCAGGGGATGCTGAGGTTATTCCTTTCGAGCAGCCACGGGCGTGTGAGTGACCTCTGGCTCCAGCCTCTCATCCAGGCTTTCTGGAAAGAGCTTATCCCACTCCCTGTCTGCAGGGAAAGGCAAAATCAGAGTGTCACCAGGCCGGGTCCTGCCCTGTGCGTGGGGGCTGGCGGGGTGGGGGGACACAGGCAAGGTGCTGTGTGTGCCACAGGTGAGGCTGCCAAAATCAGGCGAGTGTGTCACCGACTTCAGCACCTGTCACCCGGAGAGGATGGCTGTCACCTCCCTGCCCAGCCCCCTGCAGAGGCAAGGATGGCCCTGAGAGCAGCGCCCATGGCAAGGGTGGGTGACCAGGACCCCACTCAGGACCCAGGGCTGCGGTCCTGGCTCCAGCCACCCCCAAATCAGTTTGGATTGTCACCAGACAGACAAATCACCAAAAAACCACCCCTTACCAGCGCAGATCTGCCCCAAGGGTGGCACTAAGGGCAGGTATGATTTATCCAGAAGAGGAAGAGCAAGGGAGAAAGGGCCTTTTCCAACTCCAACATTGTTGCTGGCTCTGGAGACAATTTAATTATCCCAGGCTATTCTTAACTGACCTAGTCAAATGAACCTGCCTAGCTCTGTCCACAATAATTACCCACGATTTGCTAATTCATGTGGAGAAGAAATTACTCCTCCATAGTCTGTTAATCTTTGATTCCCAACCATGAGCTCATTTACTCCAGGCTTGTTCCCTACTGGCACCGAACGGAGAGCACCGCGTTAGTTATTTTCAGCTATTAGGGAACCAGTTATAATTAATGTTGGCTTTGACCACAGCCTGGTTTTAGGCAGATGCCTTGGGGTGCTGAAATGGGTGGGGGGGCTGTGTCAGAGCCATGTTTCTGGGATTTGGGACCATCCTGCACATCCTTGTGGCAGGGTCACTTGTGATAACAAGCAGGGCTGGGACAAGAGGGACCAACCCTCGGGTTGTGGACACAGGGAAGAAGGGACCTGCCACCCTTGGATGTGCAGGGTGACAATGGTCCCACGTCTGTGGGCCTCTCCTTCATTGCCAGAGTGGTGGGAATGTGTCACCCTGGCTCTACGTGTCCCATGGGACAGGGAGGGTGTGTGACCGTGGGGATGGCATGGGGAGCTCTGCCACCATCCCACTAAGGAGTTGTTTCCCATTTCCAGCCCTTCTGCCCATTTCTATGGGCACTGCTGCGTGCTGGGAAGCCAGTGAGTCACTGGATGCGTGCAGGGATGGGTGCTGTGGAAAAGGAAAAAAATCAGGAGAGAGGAGAAGGCTTTTGAGGAGCAGGAGAGTGAAACCCCCTTGGCAGCCTCCTGCCCGAGCTGCTCTGCCTCCAGTGCCAGGGTCCCTCTGCACCCCAGGGCAACCCCCCAGTGCCTTCTTGGGGAGGAACAGGGGCTGGAAGAAGTTGGGTTTCACCCATCCCCAAGGGTTACAATTCCCCAACCCTGCCTTGCTCTCCTGGGACCTTTCCCACCAGGGTCTCCTTCTGCAAACCTACCAGGGACTGGTCCCTGTGTCACCAGGAGCTGGCAGGGACCTCCTGCCTGCCCACCCCTCATCAGATGGGCGTGAACTCCTCTCCATCTCCCCTCCACCCTGAGCTGGACACCCCTGGCAGGACTGATGGCACCAGGGGGGTCAGGCCGCCCTCCAGACCTGCAGAAAATGAGAAGCAGATGTTGCTTCAGCAGAGGAAAGGTCTCGGGATATGAAATAGTTTCACCTGGTGCCTTCATCTTCTGGAAAATCACACGTGACAATTCCTTTTGAAAATGATCAAAGCCAGGCACGGCGTTTCCTCTCTCCTTGCCGATCTACTCCGCTCTGTTTTATCAGATGGAGTTTAAAGCAAGAGCATGTTTTATTTTAAAACAGGGTTTCAAAATATTCTGGCCTTTCAGCTTGACCATTCAGACCATCTGCTTTCCTATGTCTCAGATGTTGGCCCAGAGAAGAGGAGCGGTGTTAACAATGAGCAAAAGTACCTAATAATCAGTTTAATACAATGCTGCACAATACTTATGGAGTTGGCATTCCCAAAGTTATTACCAGAAGCCAAATCTTAATCCTTTTTAAGTTGGGGGGGAAAATGGATCAAAAATTAGAATGATATCAAGCATAAAATAATCTTCTGTCTGTATTGCACTGATAAAAAGCCCAGAATATATAATTACCATGTACAAACTGCTTATGTTTGTGATTATATGTTGCTGCCATCTCCAGGTCCTGGCGGTAAATGACTTAATTGGGTTGTCCTGATGTATGGATGGAGAGAGGGAATGTGTGCTGGATCTCACAGGGATGAGTGCCAGGGATGCTGCAGGGACCAGGAATGCCTGAGCCAGGGACAGAGCTTTGCTCCTCCTGGAGAGGCTGCAGAGGGCGAGAGGGGCTGCTGGGCCCCCCCAGGGATGGGTGCTCCCACCTGGGTGGCTCCTCCCTGTGTTCCTTTTTCCCTTCTCCTTTACAATTGCATTATCCCACCGCAGTTTTTTCTTTTTTTTTCCTGGCTATTTATGAGTAGAATGAGAAGAAAGCCTGGCAGAAGAATGGAGGCTCTGGGACACTGATGGCACAGGAGCCGGCGGTTTTGGAATTTAGGAAGTGCCTCGTGCCTGGAGGGCTGTTGAATCAACAGGGGAACAGGGAGGGAAGCACAAAGGATCCAGTGCCCTGTCTAGACACTAAATGTACTTGGAATCAAGTCGTGGGATTATCTCCACAGAGGAGCAGACTGGGCAGGCATAAAACCAGTGTTCAGGGCTGAAAGGAAATTGTGAGAAATAATAAAAGCAACTCAAAGGGAAAAGGGAAAAGGGAAAAGGGAAAAGGGAAAAGGGAAAAGGAAAAAGGGAAAAGGGAAAAGGGAAAAGGGAAAAGGGAAAAGGTTTGGGCTTCCCGTGGCTGTGAGCGGCACCCCGATGGATAAGGCACTGCCTTGGGAAGGAAAACGGGAGACAAAATTTCAAGGGATTAGAGGAGCATCTTCCATTGGCATAAACACGGGGAAGATAACAGGGAACAGCCCGACCTCAGGAAGGAATTGCATCCGTGTGAGGGATAAATGACACCAGGATGCTCCCCAGGCAAAGGGGGCACCCAAAGATTCCCTGGATGGTGGCTCCGATCTGCACCTCAGTGCAGAACAGGGAGCTGTGGGTGACAAGAAATCTCTGCCCGTGGATAGCCCAGGAGCAGGCAGGGCGTGTGAAACACACCGGGATTAGGGGATTTTTGATGTAAAAAAAAGCCTCATTCTCTTTCTGCCTTTTCTGCCACACATCAAACCACGATACCCCTCACAGCCTCACGCTCCCTTTACTGCCCGCTGTATTTATTATGGCTGAGGAAAGAGATCTTTTATTTTGTGTTGGTTTTTTTATATTTGCTAAATTTAGCCATTTTTCTGGCGAGGACGTTCAGCGGCACAGAAAGCAATGCTCTCAGATAAGTTCATCATTCTCAAAAGCCTTTGGTGTCATTTAGGGAGACATTTTTGCTTGGAGAAACATTTCAATGCAAATGATGGCCATTACCACAATTAAATATTTACTTTTTTGCCCCCAAATGCGAAGATAATTTCATAACTGACTCAGGAAGTTGGGCAGCCCATGGCAGGGGGTGGAACAAGCTTTAAGCTCCCTTCCAACCCAAACCATTCCATGATTCTATGCTTCTCTGATTCTTTGACTCTGCTCTTAACGTGTTGTTCCAGAGACTGTAACTGGTTTCAAGCTCTTGGGCAGAGAATTTTTCTTAATAGCCTCTAAACCTGCAAATCAATACGTGAGGTTTGCTAAACCATCCAGCCAAATCAAAGGTATATTTTGAACTTGAAAGAAGTACTCTCTGCACTTTTTACCATTTACCCAGCGCTAATATTTACCTGGAATTAATTCTGCTCCTTTCCCAACCCGGAGCCTCCCTGCTGGGGGGAAGCCCTCGTTGCTTTTATGGGGTGAAAACATTTTGGATGGACATAATTTGTTCTGTGATTTCCCAGGATCCAAAATCTGTTTGATGTAAAAGGTCAGAAGAGTTTTCAGTCATGCAAACAAGCTGCCAAATATAGACGGCCAGAAAGATGTAAATTCAGTGACTTGGACAATTAACATTTAAGCTAAATTAAAACTAGAAGTGGTGAGGATGCACGAGCAAGGGTTGTGCCCATCACGTCTCTCCAGCACAGCCAACCCCAATCCCTCAGTCCCACCTGCTCTCGGGTGGTTTATCACCAATAAACTCCCAACAGTTTATGACCAATAAGTCAATAATTTGAGTTAACAACTTTGCAACAAGTTTTGGTTACTGCATCACAGACTAAATGCAGGGGAGATCAGTTTTGGGCACTGCTTCCCGTGACGTGATTCCTTTGTTCATGCCAGGCTCAACTGGCACAGGGATCCCAGTGTCCTCTCCTCCATCCCATCTTCCCTGTCACTGTCCTTGGATCCTTTTCAAGCTGGGAGGGAGCTGGTGGCTTCAGGGCCATCCTCCTCTCCTCTTCCAGACCAACTCAATCTCCTGTGGTGCCCTCACTTTGATGCCTTAGGGTTTAACTCTTATATTTTTCAAGTCCTGTATTGCCCAGTGTGTAACTCTGAAGTTTCTTGTAGCCTGCTCATGTCTGTTCTCCAGACATAACAAAGCCTCTCTGGGCCTGCTCTCCAAGGACACCCAGGCTGTCCTGGGCCCAAAAATGTGTAAACCAACATCTTGGAAGAGAGGTGAGCTCAGAGAAATGACATCAATAGCTAAAGTTTTAATTGGTGAATTTATGCTGATACACAAATGGACCAAACCTATAAAAGTGTGGGGAACTCATGACTCGTTCTCCATCTTGGGGTCCAGCTTGGAACCTTTGGCTCCCAGGGTGAACCTTTGAAGGCCTTCCAAATAAATACCTGCCTTTATTCCCTTATTCCTACCCAGTCTCTGTTTCTAGGTAGCCACTCAAGGCATCCACTTCCACCCAGCCTCCTCTGACAGCAGGGATGGGGAAATCCCATCTGCCTTCCCTCTGGTTGGCTTTTCCTTTACTACACTGTGGGACCACCATCTTCCCACTGCTGCTTTCCCCGCTGTGACTACACCTGGGAATCTTTCATTTCCTCCCGTTTTTGCCAAGCACATTTGGGCTGATTCCACTTTTCTGAGCTGTTCCTTGCAGCACGTTTGGGGTTCACCGCACCAGCCCCGCCTGGGCCAGCAGCTCCCTGAGTTTTGGGGTTTGCCATCACCCTCCGGACTGCTGCCATCTTCTGAAGAGAGCCCCGCAGCTGGCAGAGGAGGGATGTGCTCCCTGGAGCCGCCTTTGTGTGGGAGAAATTCCACTCAGCGCAAGCATCTCCTCTGCGGCGCTCAGCAAGGTGGGGCCGAAGGAGACGCGGAGGGACCCTTTAACGAGGGGGGTGTCTGAAGGACTTTGTGAATGGACTGGGAAAGTCACGGGCTCGGGATCACATTGCGCCCGCTGAAAGAGCCCCGTAAATGGAGTCATTCTTGGTGGCAGTAACTGATCCGCCTCCCGGCTGAGAGTCATGGAGATTAGGCATTAATTGAACTCGGGCTCCGAGGGGGGAGAGGGAGCGCGGGGTGAGGGTGGGCAGGCGGAGGAAACATTAGAATGGGAGCACAGAGAGAGGCTGTTAATAAAGACACAAGGGCAGCTGTGCACCGAACGTGGGGGGATATAGGATTTCAAGAGCCGGGCTCCCCTTTCCACTCAGAGCTACCTTTCATGGGATGTAACCTTAGGAATCAACCCCGGAGCCAGCGCCGCTCCGGCAGCACTGCCCTGGGGACGGGGACGGGGACAAGGGACAGCCCTGCCTGGCCAGGGGGTCTCTGGGACGGGCTCAGGGACAGCCCTTCCTGGCCAGGGGGTCTCTGGGACGGGGACAGGGACAGCCCTGCCTGGCCAGGGGGTCTCTGGGACGGGGACTGGGCCAGGGGACAGCCCTGCCTGGCCAGGGGGTCTCTGGGACGGGCACAGGGGCAGGGGCAGCACTGCCCGGTGAGGGAGGGGGTCTCTGCCAGCACTGCCCCGGGATCGGCACGACTGGGAAGGGAATTGCATCCATTGCTTCCCACCCACCCGGGACCTCGGGATTAATGGATCGGGAGGGGGGTGATGAGCAGAGTGCTTTGGGGATGGGGAGGGTCACGGGGAGCCGTGCCCAGCACGGCTGGGGCTGGGTTTAATCTGGGAGTCACGGCGAGACAATGAGTTTTCCTCGTCAGAGCTTTTTCAGTTCATTACTCTGCCTCTCTCTTTTCTGCAAATAAGTAAATGCACTTAACAGGTTGCTGCAGGTCACCTAAGCTCCCTGTCGTGTGTGCACTCTTATCCCCTGGTAATTGCAAAGTGCTGCTACCGATCTGAAATGTCAAAGAAGTGATTTAAATAGGAATTTACATTTGCCGCAAACGAGGGCGGCACACACGGGCGGGGACTGCAGCCAGCTGACACCCAGCACTGCAAAACGGGGGGGACTGGGCTGGAATTCCCGCCCCCACAGGTGTTGGGATGTCCAGGAATTCGCAGAGGAAGGTAACGAGAGTCGGAAATGATCCTCCAGAGGCGGCAGGTTGGGGCATCGCGGGGAAATCACAAAGGCTCCTCAGACCCTTGAACCTCCCTTTGCGCAGGTACAAGAGGATGACCGCGGTTTGCTGGTGGGGGTGGAGGAATTTTAAGCTATAGAATCCCAGAACAGTTCAGGTTGGAAGGGACCTTAAAGATCATCTCATTCCAACCTCCTCATTCACGCAAGGCTTTTCCAAAGGTGTGGCTTCTCCCCAGCTCTGCGCTGGCCGGAGATGGCTCAGGGTGGAACGAGCTCGATGGACCCCTGCGTGCATCTCCAGCCGCTCCCAGAGCTGCTGAATTCCCCACAAACGCACAGTCCAGCTGTGATCCCGAGTGTTCCTGTGTGTTTGGCAGCCAGAAAGACATCCTGGGAAAAACCTGGAAGCAAACCTTTCATCGGAAGTGGTGATCCCCCGCGTATTGCCAGCCCGAGGAGAAACAGCCAGAGATCTGGGCAGTCCCTGCAGGCATCGTCCAGAGCTGGGGTGGTGCTGCCCTTCCTGCAGCCAGCCATGGGTCTCCACTTGTTTTCTCCCCCAGAATTTCAGGATCACTGAGAAAATTTCAAGTGTTGTGGCAAACCCACACTTTGGCACTGCTGGGAGCCACCGTGGTCCAGTGCCGAGGGGCTCCGGTCTGTTCAGACAACCCTCATACCCACAAATCCAAACTTTGGAGACCCGGATTTTGCCACTTGGGCATCCAAAGGGCTTTCTTTAACGCTCTGCTGTGGCCTGATACGGCGGATAATGTGGGTTTCCCAGTGGAGCGTGCATTTCCTCAGGCACGTGGAGAGCTGGCACCTTTCTCTTTCCTCCTCTCTCACGCTTTCCACATGAGCAGTCCCGGCAATACGCACAAACCCATTTAGCAAATGGATTTTTTTTTCTTGTGAAGCGTTCAAAAATAGTCACCCTTTATTATTAAAGATGATGATGGGCGTTTCATGACTCAACAATCCGAGGGCGAATCTGCACCCGGGATATCGATAGTGCGCGTAAGCAACTGCAGCGATCGATAGTCCAAGTATATTTCTGTATTTATTACATATTCAATCGACTAACTCCTGCTCTTTTATCAATACATTAACTGATAGTAAAACTCTGTTTGCTATGGAAAATATGAGACGCTGTATAACAAATGATTGAAGCTGGGTGTGTGTGAGAATCGAGCTGCAGAGGCGCAGCGGGAGGGAGCCGTGCCATGCCCTCCTGGTTATCCCGCCTTGTTTGATGAAAGGCAAAACAAAACGCCACAGATGAGACACTAAAAACATCTCGTGCTAATACAGATCTGAAGCCATCAAAGCAGGGAAAGATTAGAATGAGCTGGATCCTGATTTCCAGCGGTGTTTGAAGCTCCTGCTTTGAATGTGCTGCTCCCAGGGATTCCAACGGTGGCAGGGGCCAGACACAGGTCAGGTGTGCAGAGCTTCCCCTTCCCTGTCCCTGCTACAATTTTGGACAGGTCAGGCAGCCCCCAGTGTTTGCTGCAGGTATCTTGCAGCAGGAGAGAGCAGTGGGATTGAGATTTAGAAGTTTAGGCTGGATATTAGGAAAAAACACTCAATTGAAATTGTTTTCCAGCTCTGGCACAGGCTGCCCGGAGCAGTGGTGGAGTCACTGTCCCTGGGGTGATTTAAAAGCTGTGTGTGTGTGGATGTGGCACTTGGGGACATGGTTTAGTGGACTTGGCAGTGCTGTGGGATGGACTCGATCTTAGAGAGCTTTTCCAGTCCAAAGAATCCCATGATTCTGTGATTCAGACACATTTTACCTGGGACAGGCGTTGACTTCCACAATGCTCTGGCTGAGGAAGCCTCGCTGAACCCATCTGGTTCCAGGGAAGGGAACAACAGGAGCTGGTAGGTCCGGGGCTCTCAGACACCCTCGAGCAGGGATATTCCTGACTCGATGGTCTTTGAGCAGTTCCCAGCTCTTTATCCCTCTCCCTCCAGGAAAGTGTCAGGCCACAGACAAATTCAGGGGCTTCTTGCTTGTACCCCTTTAGGTACACAGCGATCCTAAACAGCCAGGAAGGAGCTGATTGCAGTTTGCAGGGTGTTAATGAGCATTCTGGGACAGATCTCAGCAAACCACGGTGCTGGGTGGTGATCCCCGGGTCATTAATGCTCATGCCCACAGAGGAATAATCAGGGTGAGTTACAGCTACAGGGTTTTGGTGCTTTGTGTGCACAGTTCTGGATATTCTCCCAATTCACCCCCATCTGGGTGGGCTCACGGTGGCACCTGAGGGCAGTGGTGTCCCCAGTGCATGTCACCAGCCATGCCACCACCACGCCATGGCCTCTGTCCAGAAGAGAAAACAGCCAGCTTCGAGTCAAATGTGAAAGAAGAGGCTTTTTGTGTCACTTCTAATTAAGCTGGATAGCAAAGCCTTTATTAAGTGTGAGGAATGTGTCCTGTGAACAAACACACCGCATTAGTACCAGTTACATTTTATTTTTATCGTTGTTATTATTTATTAGTCTGGAGCCCCAGTAGCCCATTGATCTGCTCCCGAGGAGCCTGAGTGAGGCTGAGCAGTCATAGATCATCTTCGACAGAGGCTGACACGGGCGTTTTCTGTCCTAAACCATTTAGTAGGAGCGTCTGAGCTGTGGCACAGTTTGGTTGGAGAAGGAGTTTTTTTGGAGAAGACCAGGTGACAGCCCGGTCCTGCCGTGGTGTGAGGCTGTGTGGGAGCTGAGCACTGGCTGCTGCTGCATCCCCCGGGATTTTGGTGGCACCTGAGGGGTGGCCTGGGCAGGACCTGGAGCAGCCTGGGAAGATGGGAGTCAGGCAGGTCAGGGGATGCTGCCCCAGGTAGGTCACATCCCTGGCAAGGATTTGATTGTGCAGAGAGGTTTGGAGAGGAACAAAGAGCTCTTTTCTTGTCCAGCCTAAGGATCCTGGTGTGGGACGTAACCAGACCAGGTGGATAACCCCTCTGCAGCGACCTGGAGAAGGCAGGGTGGTCCTGCTGGCCCCTGCTGGGGTGAGAAGGGAGCGTGGGTGGAAGCAGGGGCAGCTTTTTCCCGCAGCTCCGCAAACATTAATTGCCGCTATCCCTCTTTGAAAGCAAACGGAGGAAACGCAAGCAGGGAAAGCGGGATGCCGAAAGAATTGAAAACCATTTCAGTGCAGAGAAGGCGGTGCAAAGGAGCGAGGAAGGGCTGTGGGCTGATCCCAGCCGGCCCCTTTGCCCCCACCAGCTCGCTGCAGCCGTGTTTGCTCTGGGAGCTGGGGTGCCCCAAAACCAGGCACGCTTGGGCTGTCAGGAAGGCCCTGCTGTCCATGGCTGCAGCCCAGCCAGACGCTCACACACGATTTATCATCTTCCTCAGAAGGGCAGGGAAGCGGCAGCGCAGCCCTTGGGGCAGGAGCCTCACCCAGCCCGTGCTGAGCTCGCACCCACCCTGCCCGTCCCCAAATCACTGGGGTCCCCTGGCGTCCCCGGGCGCTGGGGTGTGGAGAGCAGAGCCCACATCCCCCGCTGGGGCCAGGGCCACCGAGGCCGTGCTCAGGGACAGAGCAGTGACCGGCCGAGGTGTCTGTGTCCAGCTGCCTGTTTACATCCCTGTGCTCTGGTGCTTTCCGAGGGGCAGCGTCCCTGTCGTTGTCCCTGCTGGTTGCCCTCCGCTTGCTCGTGCATTTGATCGTTTCAGACAAGCAGCCTTCACCTGAGGACATGTCAGGGCGCTGCTGGTTACTTGTCCAAAGGGGAAAACATTCTTTATCTCCTTCAGTAGCTCGTGCTTTCTGAGGCAGCAGCACCCGCGCTGCCGGAGCCGCAGCCCCTCGGGTGGCAGGAGATCCGTGTTCTGTGTAGTTCAGTAATTCTGCAGACGTTCTGCTCTGACGTGACCATCCCAAGGAATAAAAATCCGCCGCGTTCTCAGAGTGGAAAAGGGGGTTTCACTTCCAGGAGACGGATTTGTGTGGCAAAGGGGAAGGGCAGGCTCTGGCCCGTGGCACGGAGCTTTGCCCACGTGTGTCTGCCCAGAGGGGGCTGTGGGAGCAGAGGTGGGTGGCAGGGAGCCCTGGCCGTCACTGTCACAGCTGCTGGGGACACCCCTGTGCTGCCACCCCGCATCACCCCGTCGGGCAGCGCGGGACACCCACGGCTGGCCTCAGGCAGCCGAACCACTGAGCTGAGACAAATCCGGGCTGCTGTTCATCCCATGGAAACACAGGATTGTCACCGGGCCTTGGGCACAGCTCGCAGGCGGCTGAGGCTGCAGCGATGGAGGAGACAGGGACTCGTGAGCTGCTTCCCGCCCTGGCTGTGAGCTCGGCACAGCCTCTGCCGGTGCCACCGGGGTCCCTGAGACCGGCCAGAGCTGGGCTGGCAGCTGGGAGAGCCACAGCTCCGCGGTGGGCAGGGCGCTGGGAGCGGATGCCCAGCTGGGACGGATTTGGGATGCACTAACAGCGCTCCCCACAGCCCCCTGCCCTCCCCTTGGGGGTCCTGGGACAGCCCCCGATGCCCCAAACACCCCACGTGAGCAGAGAGTTGGGCACTCTGTGTGCGTGTATGTGTGTGTGTTTAATAAAATACAAACTTACATTTCCCCTTTCAAATGGAATTAACATACTTTATTGCCAGCTATAAGAATTATTCCTTAAGGGTAAGAAGTTTATAAAAAATTTAAAGTAACAAAGGCAAACTTATAAAAAATTCATCTTTTAGTAGTGATTGCTCTATAAAAAAAAGAGTAGGTTTAAGTGAGAATACAAAATTCACAGAATTAATTATGTAAACAGAAAAAAAAGGCACAACAGCTGAGAACTAAACTAATTAGCAGCAGAGTGGCCCTGCCAGTGGCAGCCCGGGCCAGCGCATTGGCTGCGTGTGAGTAACCCACAGTGACACTTGTGTCCTCGAGTTGTTTATGACACAACTCTGCTGAGGCTCAGAGCAGTGCTGGCTTAATTAACCCAGCGGTGAGCGAGGGGAACACCAGCTTTTCTCACCTGTGCGTCGTGCTGGGATCTTTGTCCCGAGGGTGCTGCAAGCTGACGTTGGCTCAGATTTACCACGGGATCCTCTGGAAGAGCTCCACCAGCACTGGGAGCCAGGCAGCTCACGGAATCTTGGAATCCCGGAATAGCCTGGGTTGCCTGGCCAAGAGTCCCAGAAGAGAGAAAACCCCAGATCCCTTCAAATGGGATGCGTGAAGGGAAACCCCAGCCCTTCCCTGAAGCTCCCAGCCCTCCAAGCCAGGACAAGGCTGTGGCCAAACCCTCTGGACCTTCCCTCCATCCTTCATGGAGAACAGAGAAGGGGCAGGAGACAAGGCTGGGGTGGGGGAAGGAGAACCTCGCCAGGTAAGTGCAGGTTGTCACCTTGGCTCCTCCTCTGTCCCTCTGCTCGGGCAGAGCAGCGTCCCCAGAGCACCCCCTGATGCTGAGCCCAACCTGGACAGAGGTGGGAGGTGCTGAGGGGGGTCAGTGGGGGTGTCCTGTGCTGGCTCTGTCCCCACCCACCCCTCAGGACCGTGGGGGCTGGCTCTCCCCCCCGGGGGACCCCAGACCTGCTCACCAAAGGCACTGCCCATGCCTGGCCGTGCTGCTCCGGCCCCGTGCCCAGATCACTCGGGTTTAATGCTCGCCTTGCTCCATCCAGAGCAGCCAAATGCAGGGGACGGGAGCAGAATGAGCAAGAGCCTTTCCATTCACAGGCACATTAAAGGTGTCATTGAGATGGAAGGCGCTCGCTCGCTCCAGCCTGCGCTTTGCATTATTTTTCACTGTAGGAAAATTTTCAGGAGGAGAAAAGAAACTTAAGGAACACATTTAAAAGTGAGGTTGAATAGAACAGGGCTGCTGGGAATACAAATGCTGCTCGAGTTTCCCTCGGATTCCTTCTGCTGGCTGTCCTCTGCCAGGGGGCTCTGCTGGCCCTGCCCCGGAGGAGCTGCTGTCAGCACAGCTCCCGTGGGTGCTCCCAGGCAGGGACAACGAGTCCAACAGCTCCCGTGGGTGCTCCCAGGTGGGGATGGCGAGTGCCACGGCTCCTGTGGTCTCACATCTCCCCTTGAAGGCTCAGGAGGTTTCTCTGTGCTCTCAGCTGCACAGAGGACACGGCAGAGACACCCCTGCCCTGGCTGGAGGTGACACTTTGGGTGCCATGGTCACACTGAGCCTGTTTGGACACAAGGCTACAGCTGTGCTGCACGGTCCCACCAGCACCTCTGCCATGGTGATGCCTTTCCCTGGTCTGAAAATGAAGAGCCAAACATGGTTAGAGGGGAAAAAGGTTTTTTTCCCTGGGTATTTATGTCAGGCCCCTCAGGTGCAGCCCAGCCAGGGGCAATGCCCCAGAGCACACGGAATGCACACCCACGGGCACTCGGGATCACATCCTGGGCCTCACAAATGAGCACATCCAGCAAAGATTCCCCAGGGAGAGGCTCCAGGGAACCCCAGGACCCTTCCCCTGGCTGGGCCCAGCTCAGGGTACAGGATGTGTTCTGGAGAGGCCCTTGGTGCCTGGGGCTCTCTGACCCCTCACTGCCAGCCTGCCAAGGGCTGCGGGCTCTTGGCTTAACAATAAAAACGTCTAAGGATGTGGGCTAGAAGCACTAAGAATATAGAAAAAGTGTATAAATGGGGTTTAAAAGAGAAGGCAAAAAATCATCGTGGCATCAGTGGGACGTGCTGTGGCTCCCACCTGGGACAAACACCAGGGGCTCGCCCTGTGCCACTTGCTGCCGTGTGGGATGGGCAAACTCCGTCCTCTTTCCTTGGGAAGGGGCAGGGATGGGGACGGAGATGGGGATGGGGATGGGGCCAGGGGTTGGCTCTGCCTCCCCTCCTGCAGAGCCTCCCCGTTGCTGCCACCCACGCAAGAGACAGAAGCGTCACTGGGATGGGGAAGGAGCAGCTACATTTAGAAAGTGCACGAAAGACAGCGTTTGAGTTTCACAGGAGCCCCTCGCCCACTCTTTTTCTCACCCGCTCAGCTTAATGCATTCCTGAAAAACCTCCTTTCCTCATCCCTAGCTATTTTTCGCCTCTGAGCTGTAGCATGAGTAGGTGGGATCATCTCGCCGTGCCCAGGTGTGCTGTCCCAGGGGCTCGCTCAGGCTTTGCAGCGTGAGGAAGCTCCATCACCCCATTTCTGGCCCACAGCGAAATGCCTGGAGGGATTCACCTTCCCTCCTGCAGCCCCTTCCCTGCCCCAGATCCAGTTTTCCTCTCCGTGTGTTGAAGCAGTTCCAACAGGAGGTTTTTGCTCCACGTTGCCCTTCCCTGCAGTTATCAGGGAGGCAGAACTCGGGATCCCTGGTGCTGAACATCCCAGCCCTGGTTCCCTCCCTGGGGACACGGTGACAGTGAGGAGAGACAGGACCCACAGGGTGCTGCTCGGCAGTGAAAGACCCAGAGAAATGCAGATGCCGAGGGCAGGGCCTGGCAGCTCCTCCTGAGGGCAGAGCAGGGAGAAGCTGCTGCTGAGGAGAATTTCCTTGAGGATGCAGGGCTGAAAAGACCCCCCTGGCCGGGTGGGCTTCTGCTAATCCTCGATTCCAACACCTCCCTTTCCTCTCCTCTGCTGACAAGGGCCGGGCAAATTCTTCCAGTGCCCTCTCTTGGCATCGCTGCCCCTTCCTCTGGCTGCTCTCTGAAGAGGATTTAATGAGGATTTTAAGCGGTTCCTTCAGGCAGGTGCTGGCCAGGCCAGCCCGCCAGGACCAAAATCCACCCTGGAAGCTCCCCTAATGAACCCTGCGGCCGGAGGAAGGAATAGAGACGGGCGATTCTCTGCGTTTGCCGGGAGGGCTCCAAGCGCTCCGGGGCCAGCGCCAGACGCAGGCGGAGCAGCAGGAGAGCAGGACGGGGCACGATGAATATTTCATGGTGCAGCGCCAGGGCTTTGCATCAGCACCGGAGTGGAGCGCTCAGCACTCCCGGTGTTTGATCCCGCACACGGAAATGTCAGGGCACACGAGCCTCGAGGGCTCCGGGTGCCACCGAGCTGCCACACCCGGCAGGGGACATCGGCTGAGTGGCACAGCGGGGACACGGCGGCACAGGACCAGTGCAGGGATTGCTCTGCCAGCGGCTCAATTTCCAGGCTGATAATAACTCCCGAGATTTCCTCAAAGCTGTGAAAATACGTGGCTAAAGAGAAGATCTTCATCATGGAGGGAGGGCAGGAAAGGTTGGGCTGACCTTCCTGTAGAGCAGTGGCCACCAGCACTAAAAAGTCACTTTCACTGCGGGGTCTGGCAGGGACAGGGACCTGCCTGACAGCGGTGGGCGCTGGCACCAGCCCAGCCAGCACAAACCCCTCTCTGGGAATGTTTGCCCCGTTCTAAAGCCCAGTTCCTCATGTTCCCAGGAGTCCCCATCCCTGAGAGTGTCTACGGAATTCCTGGACGTAGCACTCAGAGCTCTGCGCTGGGTGACAAGGAGGGGATCGGTCACAGGTTGGACCTGGATGGTCTTGGAGGTCTTTTCCAACCTAAATGACTCTGGGATTCTGGGATTCTGTGTCTGGACCCTGCGGCTGCCGACAGCCTCTGCCTTCCCAGGGACCTGGAGCCAGGCTCTGTATCCTCACCGCTGCTGAATCAGCCCCGGCAACATCCCGGCGGTGCTTCAGAGCTGGAGAGCTCTCAGCTAGGAGGTGCTCCCTGCCACTGGCATCAGTTCAAGCCGCCTGGTGAACTAAATTGATTTTTTATAGTTGCTCTGGAGCAAGTTAAATGAATCTGTTAGTAGCTGCTCCCTGCTTAAAGCTTCCCTCAGTGCTGGAACTGCAGCCCGGCGCTCCATAAAACGGGGGGGCTGCTCCAGCCGTGCCCCCGCCCCCGAGCGGTGCTGCTGTGATTAGCTGCCTGCTGCATAATTCCACATCATTACTGCGTGCACTCCGAGGGAGCCATCAGCGGAGCGAGCGGCGCTGGGCTGCGAGAGGAACCCGCGCCTCAAATGGGAACCCTGTGCAAAACACGACGTGCGGGTGTCTGCACACCCCGGGTTTGCACCTCCCGTGTTAGTCCAGCGCCAGCTCCGAGTGGTAAATCACCGGCAGGCAGCTCAGCTAGCACGGTCCTGCCTCAAAGACAATGATATTTAAAATTAACAGCAGTTTTGCTTTTATTTTTATAGAGGTTTGTAAATTTTTTTTTTTTTTCATTGAGCATTTCCCCGCATTTCTGTGCAGTTAAAGGGCTGGAAACCCATTCCTATAAAACCAGTGCAGGTTGAGATTCACAGGATTCCAGGACCTGGGGTTTTGGGGAAACAAAAGTCACCCCTCGCGTGTGTTGGCCCCTGGGAGAGGGACTGGAGGCTGCGCTCAGGCTCGAGGGGGCTCGGTGGTTCCCGCACCCGCGGGGTTTCGGGCACAGCAAGAGGCGTCAAGGGAGGCAGCACTGGAACAGGCACTGCCCAGTGCCAAATCCAGCCCAAATCGGCCACAAAACCCCTCGGTGGGTCTGCTCAGAGCCGCAGCACAGCGGTGCCACCCCGGTCCCGCTGCCCGTGCCCAGCCTCGGCAGCTGGCACTGCTTCCCCCGCTGGGGCCGGGGGATGCTGAGCCGGCAGAGCATCTCTGCCAAAAACGGGCTGGGGGATGCTGAACCGGCAGAGCATCCCTCCCAAAAACGGGGCTAGGGGATGCTGAGCCGGCAGAGCATCTCTCCCAAAAACAGGGCCGGGGGATGCTGAACCGGCAGAGCATCCCTCCCAAAAACGGGGCTGGGGGATGCTGAGCCGGCAGAGCATCCCTCCCAAAAACAGGGCTAGGGGATGCTGAACCGGCAGAGCATCCCTCCCAAAAACGGGCTGGGGGATGCTGAGCCGGCAGAGCATCCCTCCCAAAAGCAGGAGCGGCACGGAGCCGCCCGCTATCGCGGCTGGCACCCTCCCGGGCGGCTCCCATCACTCCACACAGCTGCTGAGCGCGCCTCTTCCTCCCCAGCAGCTGCCGGGATCTGACCCTGTCCATCAGCGGTGCCAGGAAAGCCAGCGAGCTGCCGGCAGCCGCCTCGCTGACACCGGTGTTTTCAAACATGCAGGCAGCGATGTGATCGGCGCCGTCCCCAGGGGCCGAGCTCGGGGCCTCGCTGCGCGGAGCTGCCGCCGGTGCTGCCAGGAAACGCTGCTGCTGCTGCCGAGCGCGGTTTAACTCTTGAAGCGCAGCGGAGCCGGGCTCGGGCGGGATTTCCGTGCTGCTCTGCTGGCTCCCCGATCCCAGCACCCCGGCGCTGGTGAAGGAAAAGGGAATTTTGGAGATGGAGGAGGCAGAGCTGGAGAGGATGAGGGCAGTGGGAGGTTTTCTGGTGGCACCATGGGGGAATGTGGGTGCCAGCAGCAGAATAAGGGACCCTATGTCACCAAACCAGTGGATAGGGGAAAAATAATGGGGTTTGGTGATTTAGGCCAAAAGATAACTAATATCGATTAAAGTAATATGAATGTCAGCAAGCATTAGCAGGACAGCCAGGATGTCACAAACAAAGGATGCCTGCACTGGATGGGGAGCAGGGGGTGCAGGGGAGACACAGGGGGGCTGTGACAAGCTCCTCACGGGGGCCAGCCGTGCCTGAGTGAACTCGTGGAATGTGAGGCCACCAGCACTTATTTGATGGTGCTGCAAAGCCCTGCCCGCTGCTGCTTGGCGATGGATGGCAAAAAACGCCCCACGGTGCCGGGCAGAGCCACATGGAGGGGACAGGCAACCCCTCAGCGACAGCTTGGGGCGGCCCCTCACCCACATCCCGCATCCCCATCCCTCCTGCAGCCTCTCACTCCGGAGGTGAAGGCGCTGCCGGGTGCCCGCTGCCTTTCCTGCCTTCCTGGCCTGAGGAAGCCGTCGGGCTGCGTCTCCCAGCACCCTCGTTAATTTGAACAACTATTTACTTAAGCCCCCACACCCCCCCCCGCATTATGCATGCGGCCGGCGGGGCTGTGACTGCGGCATCGATCGGCACCACTTCAATACCCTCATTGAGATTCCGGGCACCGGCTCAGGGACTCTATCTCAGTGTCTGGTCAATAGCTTATATTTTTAATTTGTCGATAATCAGTCAGGACCTTGGTCTGAGTGCCGCCGAGGCTCCCTGCTCAATGGAGAAGGTGAAATCACTCAAGCAGGGTCATGTTTATGGCCTGAGCTGAACCATGGGAAATGGAGATATCAGTCAGGCTTATGAAAAATAACATGCTATATTATTTTTCATAAACCTGACAAAATCATATTAATTTAAAGACAAAGATAAGGCACCCAGCTGGCAGTGCTCGCTTTCTCTTCCCTTCTGAGCATGCTGAGCCCTGGGAGGTGCAAACAGGCCCAAAATGTGCAAGCCTGGCACCACCAGGCAGGGCAGGAGCCAGTGACAGCCCCCAAGTGTGGCACCATCTCACTCGTGCCACTTCTCCTCCCCATCATCATCATCATCATCCCCTCGCTGACTTCCAACACCAGTTCCTTCAGCCCAAGGAACAGCAGCAGGAGGGAATCAGGCATCAGCAGCAGAGGGAAAAACACAGCTCTGGAAGGGGGGCCTGGCTTGTTTGGAGGTGCTGCCCAAGGACTGCTGCTGGGAGCTCCAAGGTTTTCACAGCAAAGACATCATTTTTAATAGGTGAAGAAGATACCTGTGTTTGCAGGTGAGTGCTGAGCCTCAGGGCCTTTCCTAACTAATACTCGGAGTATTTAAGTGGTTTTAAGGCTTCTTTCGAGAATTTGATAAGACAAAAGGTTATTGTCTGGAAACTCTTGGCTCTTGGAGTCTGTATCTCTGAGCGGTGTCACCGAAGGCACGTTGTTAATGGTGTTGGCTCTGCCATAAATGTACCTGTGAGTTTTTCAGGCAAAGGGCAGGAAAGAAAAAAAGAAGCTTGAAGCTGCAGTTTCAGCCTCTGAAGAGAAAAATGTGTTCTGTAGGGTTTCCACGTGAGGTGTGTGATTCCCAGGAGCAGCATGTGCCAAAGGTGTCAGCACGTGGCTGCGAGGAGCAGGGTGTTTATAATTTATAGTTTTTAAGCAAACCAGGCCTGGGAGCTCCAGTTTTGTGGGCTGTGGTACCTCCTGCGAGTGGGGTTTTGGCCTCTGAGGGACTCGCCGAGCTCTGGCTGGGACCAGTGGCCTTGTGCTGGCCAGGTCCCCCTGCCCTCCCCTCCCTGAGCCTGGGCACTGAGCAGGGCTCATTCCAGCAGCGTTTGATGAGCTCGTTAAAATACAGATGTGGAGATGCAGATTTTCGTGCCCAATTTGTCTGCAGTCCCTCAGCTCTCCTGCACTCAGTTCTACTTGAAAAGGCCAAAAAAAAAAGGTAGAATAAACTGTTAGAAACCCCCAAGGCGAGGTGAGTTGACAAGTCAGGAAATGTATATGCACACCTGGAGAGGCAGTGGCTAAAAAAAAAAAGCAGGAAAACCTGGAGCGTTGATCAGGGAGAGTTGAATTGCCTTGGGAATGCCGGGAAGGGAGCTGGGAGTGAGGGAGGGAAGGGGCAGGTGTGAACATGGGAGTGTTGCCTTGCAGGGGTGTGAGAATTGTAGAATTCCGGAGCGGTTTGGGTTGGAAGGGAATTAAAAACTCATCCCATCCCACCCCCAGCCATGGGCAGGGACAACTTCCACTGTCCCAGGTTGCTCCAAGCCACATCCAGCCTGACCTTGGGCACTTCCAGGGATGGGGCAGCCACAGCTTCTCCAGGCAAACTCTTCCAGTGCCTCAGCAGTGCTGGTGCCTCCAGTGCTCTGTGATTTCTGGAGGTGGTGAGACCTCACCAAGAGCTCGGGGCTGACCTGAGAGCCCCCTCTGTGTCCCCACGGCTGTGTCCCCTCCCTGCGAGCGGCTGTCCCCGGGTCCCCCGTGCGGCTCAGCGGGCTGGGCTGGGTGCGGGGGCTGCATTCCTGTGGCTCGTATCCACCCAGGAGTCCTGCTCCCGTATCTCACACTTGTCTCCTTCGATTTCCCTGACAGCCAATTCTGGAAAGTTGGAAGGTGTGCCATTATCTGGGACTACATTATGAAAGTGTCGCGCGGGTGATGAATGGCAGCGCTCAGCGGCTCCGAGGAGCAGCGGGGAAAGAGTGACATTAGGAAAGATCTGCTTTTTATGGTTTCTTCAATAGGGAGGGCTCTTCGGAGGGCTGTATTTCAAATCAGATAATCAAACACTCTTTCTGGCCTCCCAAACTTTGCGAGAAAGTGCTGGAGGAGTGTCCTGGTAGGGGGATGAAGGGGATGTGGCTCGTGTGAAGGTTCTTGCCTTCCTGTGACAGGGAGCTCTTGGGCAGCAGTGCCCTGCTCCCCTGGCACTGCCCACTGCCTTCAGCCCGTTCTGCTGCCTGTTCTGCTGAGGAGGGGTCTGTGCTGGGCACTGGGGGGCCCTGCTGGGTGGGAAATGGCTCCAGGGTGGGTTTGTTCTGCTGGAGGGAGTGGAGAGAAGGAGGAGAGTTGCAGGGAAAGCTGTAGGAGGAGAGTGGGGACTTGTTAGCCCAGGGCTCTGCGATTTCTCATCCTGGGGTGGTGAGACATCTCTTGAGGGCTGCCGAGCTGGAGGAGAGGGGACCTGGGTGACATTCCCTGCAAGCACAGCGTGGTGCTGGCTCCAGAGCTGGCACTGCCCCTGTGTGTTCCATGCTGGGCACTTCACGCCCTGCAGGTGCAGTTCCCATCAAAGCCCCATTTTTCTCCTGGTTCCTGCCCTTCCCCAGCCCTGTGACCACCCTGTCCCCATCTCCAGAGCTCCCCACGCACCTCCTCGAGCTCTGCCACAGGAGAAACTAATAATGTCCACGGGCACATCGTTTAAAATGATATTTAATACCACTGGAAAAACCCCGAAGACCTATTGACCAGGCAATATCCCGTGTCAGTGCGTTTTACAGGGAGTACGGAGGGAACATCAATAACCCCGCGCAGGCTCTTACTGCACAGCCCACCAGTAAAGCCCAGCTCAGCAGCTCGAGTCCTGCTCGTGTTCCTCCTGTCACGGGGAGCCCCGGAGTCCAGGGAATCCAGGGCTCCTCTCCCAGCCTCTCCTGCTGCTGCCCGGCAGCAGATGGCTTTTGGCCCCACGTCACGTAAGGAGAGAATCACGGAATAGTTTGGGTTGGAAAGGACCTTAAAGTTCATCCTCTTCCACCCCCTGCCATGGGCAGGGACACTTTCCACTATCCCAGGTTGTTCCAAGCCCTGTCCAACCTGGCCTTGGACGCTTCCAGGGATGGGGCAGCCACAGCTTCTCTGGGCACCCTGTGCCAGGGCCTCCCCACCCTCACAGGGCATTCATTGAAGATATTCATCTGAATATCCAGTCTAAACCTCCTCTCTGTCAGTGTGAAGGCATTCCCCCTTTTTCTGTCTCTCCAGGCCCTTGCAAACAGTCTCTCTCCACCTTCCTTCCCTTCAGGCACTGGAAGGCTGCAATTAGGTCACTCCAAAGGATGAACAATCCCAACTCTCCCAGCCTCACAGGGCACTCAGGCTCATTCCTTTCCTTCAGAAAGGTGGATGCTCTGTCCTAGATACCCCAGAACCACCCTGTTTAATAAGACAGAACACGAGCAGCACCAGCCAGCTCAGAAAGCAAAGGCTTTCTTTTTTTTTCCCCCCTGTTGCCTTCAGGATATTAATAAAAACAGATTAATAAAATCAAAGGCAGCTCAATTAGACAGGGCATCAAGGAAAAAAATGTTTTCTGTACAGTCTTTCAATTTCCATGGCAGTTCTCACGCTGAGAAAATCTGTCTGCAGTTGCTGATGAAAAGATAGAAAGCTGATGTGTGAAACACAGGGGAGGGATGTACAAGCACGGCTGCCTTTGTGCTCCTCGTGTACAACACTCCTGTGGGGTGACATTCCCAGGTTCCCAGCACGGGGCTGTCCCGTGTGTCCCTCCGGGGGTGGCTGCAGGGTGGTGTGGGATGAGCTGGGGTTAAATAAAGGTGCTGGGCAGGGGGTTTGGAGGGGGTGAGCCGGGGGTGCCTGGTGGGGGTGGTCACCTGCTCCCAGCCCTGAGGGTGGGCAGGAGCTCGTCTCCTTGGGGAAGGGTCCTGGAGAGGCTGGGTGCTCCTGGGGTGGGTGCCAGGGCTGGCAGAGGGCTCACTCTGCTCCCCGGGGCACCGTGTCAGGAGCTCTCTCCTGTTTCCTGGCTCTCCCAGCACGGCCTCAGAAGGAAAACATTTATTTTCTCGGTGTTGCTGGGTTACCTGCATTAACCTGGACCCCGTTTGGAGCAGCTCAGAGAGTCTGGCAGGGCTGGGGGAGGCTGGGCTGGCTGCAATCATCACACACCTCCAGCATCCCTGGCCCTGAGACTGGAGTGGGTCTGGCAGCGGGAATGATCCCGGAGTGCTGCATCGCTGTGGGGAGGGAGCCCATCTTCCAGGGGAGTGTGTCCCACCCTGGAGACCTTTCCAGACACGAGTCCAGCTGGGATCTGTGCCTGTGGCTGTATGGGCTGGGCCACTTGCAGAAGGAGGCTGCAGGGACCTCCCTCACCCAGAACCCCGGTGCAGCGAGGGTGAAGGCAATTCCAGACACGTTTCCGTTTGCAGGAAGACACCTCCTGGTGATTTTCTGTCGGGAAAATTCCTCCTTGGAGGAGCTGCCTGCTGGGTCTGTGTGGCCCAGTCGGTGCCTGTTGAGTCCAGAGAGGAACAGGGACAGAACCGTTCCCTTCTCCCAGGCTGGGACATCCTCAACCAATGCATCACTCAGGCTGTGGTGGTGTTCAAATTCGAAAAGGTTTTTAAAAGGTTTTTAAACAGACAAAAGGCTGTTGTTGAGTGAGGACGCTCATCATCCCCTCGGAGTGGGGCTGGGCGCTCTGGTGGGGCCACAGGGTGGGCACAGCCCATCACGGACGTGCACCACGAGGTGCCCTGGTGGCTCTGTCTCACCCCAAAGCCCTTCATCCTCAGGGGTGGAGGCAACAGCAAGAGGCCTTGGCTGTTCGGGACTTTTGGGTGGGGCTTCTCTTCTTGTTTGTCTTAAAGGCAGCCATAAATCCGGATCTAGTTTTGCAAGTGTGAGCAGGATCTGGTCCCAGGGAGCCGATCTGGAGTGTGCTGCTGAGCCAGAGAGAGCCTGGCACAGCCCCTGAGGCTGCAGGGTGGAGGAGAAGGTGCCTGGAGCTGAGCCCTGAGCTGGGGGGGATGTCTGAGACCCCAGGCAGGGTCCTCTGGAGCTGTGTCCCCCACCCCATCAGTCCTGGGGGAAGTGTTCAGCTGCACGTGGATCCCTCCTGTCAAATGCCGAAGCACTTTGTGGAATGATGGTAATTATTACAGCACTAAAACAAAGCACCAAAAGCTGATTGCTTGGGAGAGATCACTAACTATCTTTGTCTAATTACTTGGCTCCAATTAACATTTTACCACAGACTCTCTGCAAGCACTTTTCTCGGTAGAGAAAAAAAAAAAAAACAAACAAACCAACCAA
>VZRO01007385.1:175392-224710 GCA_013397915.1 Daphoenositta chrysoptera
GTGTGTTCAGAGTCCATCCTGGTGTGGCCAGAGTCCATCCCAGTGTGTCCAGAGTCCATCCTGGTGTGTTCAGAGTCCATCCTGGTGTGTCCAGAGTCCATCCCAGTGTGTCCAGAATCCATCCTGGTGTGTCCGGAGTCCATCCCAGTGTGTCCGGAGTCCATCCTGGTGTGGCCAGAGTCCATCCCGGTCTGTCCAGAGTCCATCCCGGTGGGGCCAGAGTCCATCCTGGTGTGTCCGGAGTCCATCCTGGTGTGGCCAGAGTCCATCCTGGTGTGGCCAGAGTCCATCCTGGTGTGGCCAGAGTCCATCCTGGTGTGTCCAGAGTCCATCCCGGTGTGTCCAGAGTCCATCCTGGCGTGGCCCTCAGGCCAGTGTGGTACCCCAGAGGTGAGGCACAGTGCCAGGTGCAGGGCTGGTTTCAGCAGCTGGAGTTGCAGGGCAGAGGGAGCACAGCCCAAAACCTTTCCAAATCCCATTTTCCCCTTGCCCAAGGCCCGGAAAGGCCGGGACAGGCGTCCCTGGAACGCCCAGGCTCAGCAGTGCATGTTGCTGTGCTTCCTGGCGCTCCCATATTTACATACATCCTATAATTACCATCTGCACAGCCAGAGGCATTTGCTGGGAATGGGTTGATTCCATCTGTTGGTGCAATTTTCTCAGAGGAATTTGCATTGATCACTTTTTTATGCAAAGCTTTTGTATAGATCATTTTTCCCCTAATTTTTTTTTTTTTTTTAATACAGCTAAATAATTTTAGGGAGGGCAGGGGTCTCTGCTGGGAGAGTGGGCACTGGAAGAGACCCCAAGTCTTGGAAAAAGTTGCTGCTGTTTTCCCCCCTTCTCAGCACGGATTAGGGAGTTCAGGCTGCTCCAAGGTGGCATTTCTCAAATATTTATAGTTTTCTGTTTTACTTGAGGTGGTAACTCATCCTTAATGCGTTGACCTTCAATTAGGAGGAAGAGGGTGTGGTAATTAGTCAGTCAAGTGATTCCTCCAGATCAGAGCTCAGGTTTGGACCTGGTGGGACCAGATGGGACTTTTTGCATATTTTTGACAGCTGTGATGAACAGGGCAGCGTGTACGGATGGGAAATTCCCACAGCCTCCAGAGGTTCCTCAGGTACTACAAGTGCCCCGAGTCTCCCCAAGTTTATCCTGTCTCATCCCCGTGGGTGAGCCCCAGGGTGCAGAACCCTCGTGGTTGGGGTGCTGGGAGAGCTGTGGGATGCAGGGACACCCTTCCTCAGGGAATGTCACCAGCTGGCCCCGGCCTCTGCGTGGGGACTGTTGGCTCACAGAATCCCAGAATCATTTAGGTTGGAAAAGACCTCCAAGATCGAGCCCAGCCTTTGAGTGATCATCCCCTTGTCACCCAGCCCAGAGCACTGAGGGGTTCCTTGGACACCTCCAGGGATGGGCACTCCAAACCTCCCTGGGCAGCTCTTTCCAAGGCCTGACCACCCTTTCCATGAGGAAATTCCTGCTGATGTCCACCCTGAGCCTCCCCTGGCCCAGCCTGAGGCCGTTCCCTCTCCTCCTGTCCCTGTTCCCTGGGAGCAGAACCCTCCCCTCCTGTCAGGGAGTTGTGCAGAGCCACAAGGGCCCCCCTGATCCCCCTTTTCTCCAGGCTGAGCCCCCTCAGCTGCTCCTCACAGGAGTCACTCCCCAGACCCTTCCCATCTCCGCTGGCCTTGGTTTTGGGATCCCTCCCAGTGTCCCGGGCTGGGCTGGGAGGTGTCGGTGCCATAAAGGTGGGCAAAGGGGCAGTGAGACCCCGGGGGCTGCCGGGCTCCCAGTACAGCCCAGTGCCTCTGCCTGCAGGGCAGCAGCTCCCAGCAGCGAGGGGAAAACTTCACAGAGCCCAAAACAAACAATCCCAGCTGCTCCCCTGCCCTGCGGGTCTTGATTAAAGAAGTTATTGTAAGGAGGTGGTTGGACTTGCTAATTGGGGGGGTTAACGGGGATCAGCCAGGTTCTGCCTCCTGAGCCGGGGAAATAAATAAATAAATCCGTGAAATCCATTGTGCTGTAAACAGTTCTCGGGAAAGAGCAGAGAAAATGAAGTGAACTCTTCCAATGCATCATGGAATATTACTGTATTTCATTTACTGTGGCACCAATTAGATGAGAGCCTGTTCTATTAACGTGCACCCTTGCAGATCCATGCTAAATTAACTGCTGGATCTTCACTACAGCAGTAAAGCGATTGATTTCTCCCCTTAATCAGTTTATTTCATTAGTTCTACATTTATTTTTACATGCATTTTGCCGAGCCGCAGTGAAATGACCTATCAAGGTATGTGACATCACGGACTGATTTGAATATTAACCAAAGAGCTATTACAGCAGTGCTGGTGCTTAAAGATCATATGTAAATCAAATGTCAGGGGATAAAATTGCAGCGAGGGCTGTCAGAAAACAATTTAGCAGTGGTTAAAGGGACAGCTCACGGCTGGGGAATGGTGAACTCTGTAAATGGATAATCCGCTTCCTGGTTCCACGGGAGCGGGGAAGTTTTCCCCACACTGTAATTTCTTGTTGTGTCAAATTAGCTGCAGTTCAAAATCTTTCCCTTTCGTAGCCGGCATCTGGCTCCTAAGCACAATTGTAACTTTCAGGGTGAGCTGGGCGCAGAATAATTTCCATTTCTGACCCAGGAAGCCGAAATATGTTAAATATAAATAGCTGTGTATAGTGAGAGGCAAAAATGGCTTCTCCCATCCTGTAATTATGAGGAACGCGCTCACAAGGGGAAAGGGGAGAAGGCTGGAATCTGGTGAATCTGGATCTCCTCTCCTGTTTGGGAGGCAGGAGGGTGAGCTGCTGCTTTTCTCTTTTTTCTGGGTGACCCAGGGAGGAGCTCTGGGCTGTTGGGGTGGTCCCTGGAGCAGCAGGGTGACTCCTGGGTGGTGGCATCGGGGCTGGCGGGACGTGTCCCGTGGCTGGCTGAGACCCCTCACCACGGGCACTCTGCAGGGGTTCCCAGGGGATGCTCCTGGACGTCTGGGCTTGGAGCTGGGCTCGCCAGAAATGCCCCTCTCTGTGCCAGGAGTGCCCAGCCCTGGTCCCTCCTTCCCCTGGCCCTCCTTGGGGCACAGCAGAGCCTCGCTCAGGGGCACAGGGGGGTTGGCACGGAGCGAGGGAAAGGGGTGCCCATCAGGAAGGAGGGGTCTCCTGCTCTGGGACACCACGAGGTCCCAGCTCTGGAGTCCCAGCAGGGTTGGGGACTCTTGGGCCACCGGCACCCATTGGTACCACCAAACCCTCTCACCAAACCTGCGGCCCCAGCCGTGGGCTGGAGCCACCTGTGGGCTTGGAAGTGCAGAAACGGAGCGGTTTGGGCAGCGTGGGGGCTGCAGGGCAGAGCTGTGGGGCACCGTGGGCACCCAGCCCTGTGTTTGTCTGGGAAGCAGCAGTGAGGACACGAGGCATCGATGACCAACAGCCAAAGGCAGCCAAGGGAAAAGCAGCGGCAGAGCCCCCTGCCCAGCAAACGGGGAGCAGCAGGTTGTGATGTGAGCTGTGCCATGAAGCCATCCAGGGCTCCTTTCCCAGGGTTTAAATCCAGCTCCTGCGTCCCTGGGGCACCATCTCACAAAATCCGTCTGCACTGAGTAAACATTGAAATTATATAATTAGCCCCTCCGAGGAAAGAACTCTAAATTCATGGGAGCTTAAAGTTAAGAGGGAAATATTACAGCTCTTCTGCCCTTCCCTCTCATCTCTAAACGCCGAGCGGTGCAGCGGGAGAGGAGGTTCCAGGAGGGAGGGAAGGCCTGGGAGGGCTGGATGCACCTGAGGGTCTCGTAGAGCCCCCTGTGCTGGGGGCCTGGTCCCTGGAAGGGCTGCAGGTGCCAGGGAGCAGCACAGGGTGGGTGGGCTCCAGCACCTCCCGGGGAATGGGGGGACAAGGGATGCATTTGGCCTGGGTCTGCTGGTGTCTAATCAAACGCCAGCGCTGGCAATAACCCGGGATTATAAATGGGAATTGTACTCCATCAAAATTGATTCCAGGGTAAATTGAATATTGAGTTAAATTCCAGAGCCTGGTGAAGGCTCTGCCTTCCCAGTCCGGCACTGAAGCAAATCCATCGCGAGTCTCCGGGATATACCGCGCCGCCGTCTGACCTTGGGTTACTGCAGTAACCTTAAGTGCACAGTAATACACTTTCAGTCACTGTTCAATGCTCAGGGGAATGGTTTAAGGCCCTTGGCTGGAGTGAATATTTTTATGCAGGCTATAATTTCTTTGAAGACCTTCGCCAGCAGCCGGGCAGCCTTCGGAGCGTCCTTCCCCCAGAGCACCGCGGGTTTGGGGACACCGGGGAGGGGACCCCCAGCCTGGGCTGGTGTGCTGGGACAGCACTCGGGGTGTGGGGGATGCTGAGTGCAGGGAGAGGCTGGGGGCAAGTGAGGAGCTGGACCAGACCACCCTCCTGGGTGGGCAGAGCTCCAGGACCTTCCCACAGCCTCCTCCAGCCAGGTGAGGGTGGACATCGGGCTGTGTGTGGT
Organism: Daphoenositta chrysoptera; assembly: GCA_013397915.1. Classification (NCBI taxonomy): domain Eukaryota; kingdom Metazoa; phylum Chordata; class Aves; order Passeriformes; genus Daphoenositta; species Daphoenositta chrysoptera. The sequence goes on from VZRO01007385.1 coordinate 179,908, forward strand.
CCTGAGGGTGTCCAGGGGGACAGGGCTGGGAACAGGCAGGACAGGAGGGACAAGAAGCAGTGCCTGAGAGGGGACACACGGCTTTTCTTCTCTGCCTCGCTCCAGGATGCCAGCAGCAGCCCCTTTTCTCCTGGGAAAGCTTCCCTGTGCTGGCTTTGGCCCCAGATTGGGAATGTGCCACCACGGGAAGCCCCATTCCCACGGAGCCCCTCGGCCCTGCTGCTGATGGGGGCTGTGGGGTGGGAACACTGGTGTAGGCAGTGCCTGTCCATCCCGAGGGGCTGTCAGGGCTGGGTCCATCCCGGTGGTGAGGAGGAGGAGGAGGTTTTGGCCTCTCTCTGGTGCTTTCTGGGCTGGACAGCCTGGCTGCCCCATCCCGGGCTGTGCCAGGCTCCGTCCCTGCTCCCTGCCCAGCTCTGCACCTGGGGCCTCATTGGAGCTGAGATTATGCTAAATTCAGTTAAGCTGGACAAATGCTCACTGGAGACCCAGAGAAGAAACCCCCGAACTGATTTTCATCTGTGGATCGGGCAAAATTTGATTCACAGTTCAATCCTCCAAAGGGGAAAATTTGCACAGAATCCCTGCTTAGATTTTATTTTAAGCAAATCCTATAAAAATCCATCTGAAGGAGACGGTGACTCCATCTTTCAGATCCTGCGCACTGTATCCGGGAACACGAGTTCTGCTTTTATATAATAAAAAATGTAGAGTTTCCTCATGTTGCCATATGTTTTTGCATTTATCCGTGCACTTGCTATAACCCTCTCCGCGGTGTGTGTGCCTACAGAGCTCTCTGTGTCAGCATTGAAATGCAACGAGCCGGTATCATTCATGCAAAAAATGAGCCTAAAATCTCCCTGAAGAGGGGAATATAATAGAATACAATTGTATCATTTAAAAAACTTTGCATCATATTACACAGTCAAAAAGATAATGTATGCTACGAGGGAGGAAGCCGATGAAATATTGGGTTAACTCTTTAGTTGCCCTCGCTGCTGCAAATGGCATCAGCTCAGCATCCCTTTCCTGGCTCAGCATCCTTTCCTGCTCAGCATCCCTTTCCTGGCTCAGCATCCTCATCCTCCTCATCCTGTCGTGTCCCCGTTGATGGGCTCTGATGGGAACACATCCCACACATTCTCAGGTGGGATGTGTTCCTTCCTCTCCTGTGCAGCCCTTTGCTTGCTTTTCCCTTTCAGGACCACTCACCCTGCCCATCCATTCAGCCGTTCCCTGCCTCCTGTTTCGGCTGGAAAACCCTGGGGGATGGAGTGTGGCCCCACAGAGCTGTGTGTTTATTGGGAGGGGTTTACCCCTCCTGCTCGTAGGTGTCCAATGGGCACCTTGGAGTGGGTGTTTTGGGGAAGGTGGCATCGCCCACCTGGTCCTACTGAGTGCCCATAGCAGCTCTGTGCCCTTGGGACCCCCTCCACTCCTTCCAACCCAACCCTGCTCCTCCCTCATTGGCGTGAAAAGGAATATTCTCCTCTCTTGGAATACTATCTGTTCCCAAATCATGTATAAAACATTTGCAGAAACCACTTACTCCTCATGTATTTTTTATGAGTCCGATCCGAAGTTAAAATATATAAACATAAAAATATCAAGAAGTACTTTAGGGGGAAAAAAAAAAAAGTTATTTCATAAAATATCAGGAGACCAATTTAGAACCTTGCCAGATCCGCTGCCCTCCCGTGCAGCCCTTCCTGAGAACTCCCTCCAGCTTCTCCCACGAGCAGAGACCCTTCCCAGAGCTTATCCAGCCCCTCTGGCAGGCTCAGCCTTTCACACTTGAGAAATAAACCCCGTAATTTTATTTAATCCGGGGGATAATCTTTTTTGTAATGTGTCAGGACAAAGATGGGAAGTTTTATTTCCGGAAGACCAGATTAAGGCAGTTTTGTGCCGGCAGGACAGGCAAAGTGCAGAACCCAACAGATCCTTCAGCCCGGGCTGAAACACCCGGGGGAGCAGGGCCGAGCCAGGCCCTCCCCGCTTCCCAACCCCGCTAACGAGGAGGAATTTACAGGCAATCCCAGCGCCGATGATTTATTTTTTCCTTGTCAAGGACGTGCATCCTTGAAGCCTCCTCTTGCCGTGGATCATTTCAGCCACTGCCAGAGCGGCGCTGGGTGCTGCTCCGTGGGGCTGGATGTCTGCATCCCAAAGGTGTTCCCAACCCCAGAAAGGTGCTGGGTGCTGCTCCATGGGGCTGGATGTCTGCATCCCAAAGGTGTTCCCAACCCCAGAAAGGTGCTGGGTGCTGCTCCATGGGGCTGGATGTCTGCATCCCAAAGGTGTTCCCAACCCCAGAGTGGTGCAGGTGCTGCTCCATGGGGCTGGATATTTGCATCCCAAAGGTGTTCCCAACCCCGGAGTGGTGCTGGGTGCTGCTCCATGGGGCTGGATATTTGCATCCCAAAGGTGTTCCCAACCCCGGAGTGGTGCTGGGTGCTGCTCCATGGGGCTGGATATTTGCATCCCAAAGGTGTTCCCAACCCCGGAGTGGTGCTGGGTGCTGCTCCATGGGGCTGGATATTTGCATCCCAAAGGTGTTCCCAACCCCGGAGTGGTGCTGGGTGCTGCTCCATGGGGCTGGATATTTGCATCCCAAAGGTGTTCCCAACCCCGGAGTGGTGCTGGGTGCTGCTCCATGGGGCTGGATGTCTGCACCCCAAAGGTGTTCCCACCCCAAAGCAATGCTGGGTGCTGCTCCATGGGGCTGGATATTTGCATCCCGAGGGTGTTCCCAACCCCAAATGCAGGACTGGGTGCCCTGTGGGACTGGGTGGCAGCAGCCCAAAGGTGCAGCTTTGGGATTTTTCTGCCCACCAGGGTTCCAGGGTTTGCTGCTGTCCCAGTCACTCTGGGGGTGGCAGAGAACTCCATCCCCCTTGGCTCCACACCCTCATTCCCACACCCCTCCAGCCCATCCTGCTGGTGCCAGCCCCTGCCCTGGTCCTGTCACCAAACCCAGCCCAGCGTCCCCCACCCAGGGCCCCTCCCTGCTGCTCACCCCCCTCCAGTTCCTCCTGAACCATCTCAACACCTCCAAACCCCTCCACAAACTCTGCCGGTCAGGGCTGCCTCTTGCTGTCAATTCCTGGAAAAATTCCTGGAAAAGTTGCAAATGTTTTTGCCATTTTTCTCCCTGATGAGCCGAGCCGGAGTTAATTGGGGGAGTTGCCGCCTGTATCGGTCACTGTGCTGTGTTTGCTGAACACTTTGTGCCTGCTTGCCTCAAAATCATCTCTTTGGTTTCCATTTCACCCTTTCTTGTGTTTAATGGGGGAATAAAAGAGCCCAAGCCCCCGGCAGCCCCAGACTTTGCCTGAAGTCCTGGCTGTGGGTCTGAGGGAGCTCCCGGGGCCTGCCCAGCCCAAACCTGAGCTGAACCTCTGCAGGGGATGTGCTCTGGAATATGGTCCTGCAAAAATCCCAGACAGGGCCATGCAAAAGGCCTTTCCCTCCCCGTGCCCTCCCTCTTGGGGTGGTTGAATCCCTCCTCAGAATAGCAGAGTGTTGTTTCATGTCAGGGCAGTTTTCCTGGAAACCCCTGAGACAAAACCGTGCTTTGGTAGGTAAAAATTGCTACTTTTGTTAATTTTGCCTCTAAGCATTATCAGTTAAATATTGTTTCTTTAAAAATGTATTTAATTTAAACTAAAATGCTGGAAATTTCCTTTCGAGGGCACTTTTTTTTTTCCATGCACATGAATATTAATGCCTTTCTCCGAGAGATCTACTTGAAAAAAACAAGAATAAATTAAATACCTACAGATTTTTCTAATTCCTCTTTTTGGTGACATGCCGTCATTACATCAAATTACCGAGATGTGCTCCCATTTTTTTTTTTTTTTTTTTTTTTTTTTTTTTTTTTTGTGTGTGTGTGTGTGTGAAAATTATGGAATATAAAGTATATGTAAATGCAGCAAAAGGCTGTGAAGAAAGAACAGGGACAGGGGAGGCATTAGGTATTCAGCCAGCGTCGTCGTGAGCCAATTAATCAAGCAGTGGCGAGGAAAGATGCAGAAACGATGAGTTCGCCCTTCATGTTGATGAGGCCGGTCCAGGGCAAATGCTGCTGCACCTGAGCTCGTAGTTAGGCATGCAGAAAGGAATCATGGGAATATCTTCACGCCTTTGTCTTTCTCGTGAAGGATGGAAAATGTCAAGCTGTTGTTTGGCTGCATGTGGGAGACTCGCTGAGAATTCACAGTCTGGCGAAGCAGCTTTAACCCTTTGTGGCCGGGCTCTGCCGGCACATCTGCAGCCGGCGCCGCGGGGCTGGGGCGGGGATGGGGGTCTCCACTCGGGAATTCTGTCCTCTGGCCCTCCCCTCAGCTGTGCCCTGGGCAGGGGGTGCAGGGGAAGCCCCAGCCCGCCCTTTGCTCTCCCAGCGCTGTTCCACCCGCCCACCTCTGTCCATCCCTGTCTTCCCGCTGGATTTGTGGCTCAGGACAGCACCGAGGGCCCTGCCAGTCTCTCCCCTGGTGCGTTCCCCCTTCCCCTGGACATGCACAGTATTTCCAGCCTTGCCAAAGCCAGGAGTGATGCCGGGTTGGTGCTGCTGGTGTCTGCAGGAGGTGCCAGCCTGAGGCCCTGATCTCTCCGTGCCACAGCCAGGTGTCCTTTCCCTGTGCCTTTGGTTCTCCCGGGATGGCTCCCGGGGCGCTGGCAGAGGTGAGGGGGGTGCACAGAGCTCTGGAAGCACCGGGAGAAGGACCCTGTTCCCAGGGGTCTGCTGGGGATGTCCCTGCACTGTGGGGTCACACATCAGCTCAGGGAGGGCTCTGGAGGGGGGATGTCCTGGGAGCAATTCCAGCACACACAGAGGAGCTCTGCGCACCCCAGGCACTCCCGGCACGGGGGCTGCTCACACAGGGGGCTCCTGGAGCCATTCCCAGCATTTCCCTGCGCTGGATCAGGGCTTTGAACTTTGCAGAGGAAGCATCACAGGGATTCAGATGGGAAGATGAGAATTCCTCAGACCTTCATCCACCCTCCTTGCCCAGGCAGAGCCCCGATCCTTCTCCTCACTCCCCTCTGGACTCTCCTGGTGGCCCCTGTTCCCAAACCTGGAACAGCCTCAGCTGCTCCTTGGCATGGCTGAGTTGGTGACAGAAATTGCATCCTGCCCATCACACATGATGCTTCTCCCTTTTCCCCACAAACCATTTGCTTTTCCTGTAGCATCATGATATTGTTGGCCTAATTTCAGCTCCTGATCTGGAATAAGTCTGAGATCCTTTTCTCCTGTCACGCCAGTAATTCCCCAATTATGCTGAGCTCCAGGGGCTGTACTCTGCACCTGGATCCAGCAGATAAATTCCTGTTTCTCTCAACTAACTCCAGCATTTTCCAAGACTTTTGCCATTCAGATTCTGCTCTCTAATGCATTCAAAGATTGCAAATTCAATAATTGTATTTTTCCCATGACACAGACCAGGTAGTGAATGGCACTGGATACAGGACAGAGCCATCCAGCAGTTCTCATTTCATCCAACCATCCCTGACTAGTCTCTGACTGCACTTTTTCAGCTGGTTTTACCCTCACCAAATAGTATTTTCATCTCGACTCTGATTCCTCAGCTTGCTTGTGAGAATGTCATATAAGACGGTGTCAAAAATCTTATTAAAGTCAAGATATGACATTTACTGCTTCTTTTCTATCCAGAAGGCCTATTACCCTGTCGCAGATGAAAATTAGATCGGTTTGCCACGATTTGTTCTTGACAAACCCATGTTGGCTGCTACTCACCCTGTTATCTTCTTGGTGCTTATAAATAGTTTGTTTGATCATTTGTTCCAATATTTTTCTGGGAACTGAAGTTGAACTGACTTAAACTGATGATAATTTCCCAGCCTCTCCTTCCCCTCTGCAGAGCAGGCAGAGCAGAGCAGCTCTCGGTGCCTCCCGTGCCCACCAGGGACCACCAGGAGCCACGCTGGGATTCCCTCCTCCGCTTTTCCACGCCCTGGCATTCGCTGTTCCAGCTGCCTGATCACGGCTCGCCTTTTTTTAGGTCTGGAAAAGCAGGTTCACAGCCCTCACTTTCCCTGCACCGCCCTTCCATCTCCTTCCCTTCCCACTCCTCAGCATCAGCTCCTTCCCGTGGTCACCCCTAGCTCAGGGCAGGGAGATGCTCTGTCCTGTGCCGTGCCTGGCTTGGGGACAGGGACCCCAGGACAGGGACCCCTCGGTCCTGTCCGCCGTCGAGGGGTTGGTGATCAGCACAGGGGTGTGGATCAGCGCTGCCTTTGGGGAATTTTCCTTGGGATCCTCAACAGCTCCACACTGCTGGGTTCAAACGGAGCAGGAGGGAGTGGGGGAGGACACGGGGTCTGCTGCAGGAGGCTTCTCATTATATGGAGAAGCCTTTCCTTGTTTTTAATTAAATATAAAGACTATCTTACAGTTATAATTAGTACCAGGTGGCCAAGGATTAAAGGGGCAGCATCAAAGGCTTGCCTGGGAGGGGTAAGGGCCAGGTTTGCTCCATCATAAATCACCCGGAATTTCTGTTCTCTGGAAACTCCTCCTTGCATGAGGTGCTTCCAGTGCTGCTGGGCTCCAGTCGGAAGCTCTGAGCCTTACAAAAATCCCTCTTCGTTTTTTAAAGCAAAGGGAGCAGAAGAACAATGTTTAGTAGATATTGGTCTGCTGAGATTGAAAGTTTCCCTGAGCGAGCTGGGGGCATCCAGCCCGGAGAAAGCTCACTGGCAGTGACATCCCACTCTGGCCCTGGGCTGCACAGGGCGATCTCCTCACCAGCCAGGCAGGGATGCAGGCAGGGATGAGGGCACGGATGCAGGCAGGAATGCAGGCAGGAATGCTGCCATCAAGCAGCAAAAGCAGCAGCAGGAGTTTGTGGTGCCTTGGGGTGGGTGACGCAGCCCGGCAGGAGGCAGCCGGGTGTCTCCCCCAATCCCAGACCGCGATTTCCCTCTGGTTTTAATTTGATCTCCCATCTCATTTGCTTTGCTCTGCTCAGACCCTGCAGAGCCCATCAGCGCTGCAGAGGGAGCTGACAAATCCCTCCCCCGTGACGGATGGTGCTGCCTCCTCCCCAGACAAGCCAGTTTTGCTCGGCCACCCCAGCAGCTCCTGCCCGTGCCCGCTGCCCACCCCTGGCAGCACCCACGGCTGTGCCAGCACGGGAAGGGGCTGTGTTATTCCCACCCTGGGCTGCCATCCCTGGGGACAGCCAGACAAACTCACAATAAGCTCTGACACAAATGGTGTTTATAAAATATTGCTCCTCTGGGACCCTCTTGCCGACAGTCATTGGGACGCTACCAGTTGCAATAAAATGGAGCTGCTCTGATGCTCCTCACGCAGTGCTGGGGCTGCTCCTGGCAGAGCTGGGCTCCCTGTGAGGAGGGGAAAGGGAGCTCTGTTCCCTTCTCTGCCTGGCTGGCACAGGCGGCCTAAGAAACCCTGCGTGGCTCTGCCAGACCTTTCGGCGCATACAGAGCAGCCCTGAGCCCCGGCTGCGATGGTGGGATGGAAATGTGAGCTCTGCTCTGGGAGCCGGGGGATTCCGGAGCTGGGATGAGATGCAGTAACACCGTTGTTGGGCTTGATCTTAAAGGTCTTTTCCAGCCTTAGCAATTGTGTGATTCCTGCAGCCTGCACATCCCGAACTCCACGGGGAGTGCTCACAAAGGATGGGGACGCTGTCACCAAACTGTGGCTGCGGGAGCCGCGTCCTGCCTTGCTGCAGACCCAGCCAGTGACCGGGTTTGCTGTCAACACCCACCCCTGGCACCAAACCCTGGCAGAGGGAAGGCACAGCCGCAGCTGTCCAGGGGAACGCCGGGGGAATGGGAGCCCCGTCGCCAGGAGCAGCCTGTGCTCCGATTGCAGCATAATTCATTTCACAATGTATAAGAAAAGTTGAGTTATTGGGACATGTGACATTTATTTAGTTACATATCTCCTGTGGGAGGTTTCCGGGGCCATTAATGTAGTGTATTTGCATGGCTAGTTTACATGCCTTTGCTTGTTATTGCTGTCTATATTCCATGCACCTCACACTCAATTTCAATTCAAAGTTTGGCAGTTGAGGTGTCACGACTAAAAAATGGAATGGCCTCCCTCAGAAATGAAATAATTTTGTTGTTCAGTTCCGAGCGATTTTGTAATTTCATGCTTGTGTATGATAATTTTATGCTGTCCTGCTCCACGTAACTCAGCTCTGCCAAGCCCTGACAGGTGATAAATACAATCTTTTCCACCCGGCATGCGACAGGCCGGGATGAGGAGAAGGGGGGGAAAAAAAAAGGTGGCGATTTCCCATCTGAGGTCCTGGCACAGCCGGAGCTGCCGCAGCCCCGGCCCTTCATCATTTCACGCCTGGATTCCGGCACTCGGCCCCTCGGCTGCGGCGGGGGGACCCGGGGGTCAAGGAAAGTGTCCTGGCGATGGAATGCTGCTGGAGAGGAGCCAGGAGCTGTGTGTACGAGGGGGGAAAGTGATGACTTTGGCGTGTCCCCGTGTGAGGGCTCCGGGACGTGGCTGTGATTTAGAGCCCAGCCTCTCTCTAATGGAGTTCAATAGAACCGTAACCTTTTGGAGAAATTATTTTTACAAATCTGTTAAACATTTGAAAGACAGCAATTTCCAATAAAAGAATATGAGTCCTTAACATTTATCACCGGGCTACAGATTTTATAACTGTTACTTCATATTGTTCTTGTAAAAAATGTTTCTCCTCCTGAGAGCAGATGAGTCAAAAGACTATTAAGGAAATGCCAGAGGTACAAGGGGGATCTAATGGGTGCCAATAAAATGAAAGCAGAAGCAAACCATTTAAATTAAATTCAAGTGGTGATGAGAATCATCATTCCAGCGACAAACCTGGAAAGCTAAACACCACTCGGGAGCTCTGCAGCCTCGCTGAGCCACAGCAAATGCCCTGCCCGGTGCCAGTGGGATGCAGCCTGTGGGATCAGCAGTAGGGCCAAGCCCGGACCCATCCCGGTGCCAGGCAGGAATGGGCAGTGGTGTCAAGCCTTGCCCCACGCTGGTGTCACACAGGGATTGGCAGTGGCTGCTCTGTCCAGTGTCAGGGTGCAGGCAGGGATGGAGCTGGCGGATGCTGATTATCCCTGGTCAGCAGGCAGGAAAACCCCTCCCAAGCTGGAGACTTTTGGGGGAAGCTGCTGAACTGCAGGAGAGGGGCAGCGTGAAGGGTTGAAGCTCTCAGAGAGATGTTTGGCAATTCCCTGCTGGGAGGGCTGAGAGATCCTTGTGGGAAGAAACCCTTCAGCAGTGGGAAGCACAGTGAGATCTCTCCTGGGGTCTTGGCTTGCTTGGGTTGCATCTTCCCTTATCCCTGCTCTCTCGGTGCTGTGTCCCATCCTCACTCTCCCATCGCAGGGTCTGTGAGATTTCCTGGCTTTCAGGAGCTGGTGGAGAAAAACACTTCGTGTCCAGCTGCTGACAGCAGGAGGAGAGCGCAGCTGGGCCAGGGCAGTGCAGCCTCTACATCCCTCCCTCCCTCTATTTGGATATTTCATTTTATGGTTCTTCAAAAGATATTGTGGGTTTTGAGGGGTGTTGAAAATTGTTTTCATTTTAAAAATGCAGGTGTATGTGCAAAGAGATGAGTCTGCACACAAAAAGAAGGATTTGGTGAGAATCATGGAATCAGTTAGTTTGGAAAAACCCTCTAAGGTCATGGAGCCCAGCTGTTAGCGACGACAGAATTATTTCTGTTGTCTTTCCGTGCTCACATCCCTTCCCCTCTGGGATAACCAGAGCAGTGACTGGTTTTGCTTTGGCCAGCAGGCTGAGAGCTCTGTGACCAATCCAGAACCAAACCCTGCCTTTGGGCTCTGCACGCAGGATCCGTTCTTTGGGTGCCTTTCGGCTTTCCCTGCGGAATTTGTGGCAGGGAAAAAAGACTGGGTGGGAGCCTGGGTGGTCAGGCAGGGCTGTTCAGGGCTGCCATCATCCCCTGCACCCCAGCAGGTGCCCGGGAGGGTGACAGGGCGCTGTCCCCCCGTGTCCCCGGGTGTCTGCACTAATGACTCGCAGGAGGGACACGCGCCTGTCACACCCCGCGCTCCCGCCCCGGCCCTGTTGGCTGCAGATACATTTTTCTGAGGACACACATGAAAGAGATTCTGAATCAACATGACTACAGCTCTGTTAACGCGGGCTCCCCTGAACCAGGAGGTCACCTCACATCGCTGTGCTCACAGGACCACAAACAATGTATTCAGCACGAGCCGCGCATCAGCGTCTGGTCCCGCCACGGGCACCGCTCCCGGCCTCCTCGGGAGCAAGCTGGGGGGATTTACGGATTTCTTATTACTCTGAGGGTATTAAAAATAGCTGGGAAGTGCCCAAGATAGAAAGGCTGTGAAAGTCTCCCTCGTGTCCCTGACAGGAGGCTGCTCACGGCGCAGCAGTTACGGATCTGTAATGTGCAATTAAGGCTTTCTCGAGGGTTTCTTAATATATTTGTGCAAGCTCAGCCATTCTTGGGTGGCATCAAGAGCCTCCTGGTGAGCCCCATGGATGCTTGGTTCTTGCTTGTCTGTGTATTTCTTAACTGGGGGTTTATTTCTGTGAAGTCTCAGCTTTTGGGGATGCTCCAAATCTCCTGAGGCTGCCCAGCCGAGGCAGCGGCCGTGTGCTGTCGCAGCTGGACATCACCCAGGATGGGGGCACCTCACAGGCCAGATTTGGGCTCTGGGTTGGGAAGGATGGAGGAGCAGCCACTCCAGGTCGTTGTGCTGATGGCAGCACAGAGCACCCCACACTGCCCTGCCCCACACCAGGCAGGTCCCCATGCCAGGGGAGAAGTTTTGCAGCAGAGTCCCCTCGGCAGGGACACGGGAATCCTTCACACAGGCACCGCCAGCACCGCTGCGTTTGTGTGCTGGAATATTTAGGGGGAAGGAGCTGCCTGCCAAGGATATGCCTGAGCTGGAGAGATGGCGTGTCCAGACCGGACCTGATCGGAATTGATGAGCCGCTGAAAGTCTCCTGATGCATTTCTCCGGTTCCTAAATAAGGGAACCTCAGAGCAAAGCGCAGCTCCAAGCCATAACTAAGGCTCTCCAGACACTCTGCTCGCAGCTCTACTGAGCGCTGTCATCAAAAATCATCTGGGGCGCTCCTCCTCCTCCTCCTTCTTCCCCAGCCCTCACCCAGGCTTGGGGAAGCCAGGGGAAATGGAATTCAAATCATGCAGGGAAGCACGGTTAGGGTCAGCCCAGGGTGCTCCATCACCCAGCTGTCCTCCACGTGAGCCTCCTTTGCACCTGACAGCACTGAAAACATTTTTCCCCCAAATTTTCACCCACCTGGTGCCCTGGTGAATGTGGCAGTGACCATTACCAGTCCCTTGGTTGCACTGGGATTAATCCAACGGCAGCTCAGGATCCACAGTCACCCAGCCCATTTACCCAGCTGGGAGTGAGCCTTTTCTCCCACAGCAGGAGAATTCCAGGCATTTCTTCCGGGGCCAGGGCTGTTGGCCCTGACTGACCACAGGAGGCTGCTCTGGATCAAGAGGGCATTTCTCACTTGGGAAAGGGTTGGTCAGTCCCTCGTGTGTGTGTGTGTGGCTCTTGGAGCGTGTCCCACTGCTCCCAGCTCCCTCCTGGTGTCCCAGCCAGGAATGGCCCATGTCACACCCCTGTCTCCAGCTGAACGAGGACAGAAGGTCCCTGAGGTCACACTTTGGGGTGTTTCAGCCATGGCAGCAAACCCAGATGTGTGGGGGCTCAGCCTCTTCCCCAGGCTTCCCAAATTAACTCCACATGTAACGCTGCTCCGAACGGAACAATAAATTAGGGTTGATTTTTTTTTTTTATTTTGGTTGCATATTTTTACACGTCGCATATTTAATGCCTCTCTGAAAATATAAATAAAACATTTGTAACCATTAGAAATCCTTAGAATCTGAGAAGCGCCTAAGAATTTATTTGTTTGCTGGAGGATCATACATATTGTATTAAAACTATATAAAGGGTTTAATAAAATGGCAAAAATAAAGCAAGAGCGAAGGCTCTCAATCTGCGCTGAGAGGAGGGAAGTGATCTTTCTTTGATGCCTATTAAATGTTCCAGCAGATGAAACCCTATATTCTGCCAGGAAATGAGTTTGCCACGAGCCGATTGGGCGCTGTCGTGTGTGCTCGACTCTACCACTGTCATTCCTCTTCCTCGAGCAGCAATACATTACCCCGCCTCCATTTTTCATTCCTCACTGCCCGAAATGCAAATTTTCTCTCTGTTGTTTATATTAGGTTTTCAAATATATGGAAATCCAGATATCTGGAGGAAAATGTCAGGGCCAGGAATACTCGTGATCTGTCTTTCCCCCAGCCTGACACTTTTCTTCACAGCTTACATGGGAGCCCGTGAGGAGTGTTGGGGGCTAAGTTTGGGGGTGCTCGGGGGGTGCAGGGGTTGCTGAGTGCTGGGGGACACTGTTTGCATGGCTTTGTCACCTCTGTGAAGCTGAACGTGTGGCCTGGGGAGAAAAAGGGAGAAAAAGGGAAGAGTGAAGGGGAGCCAGTGATGGCTGAGCAGGAGCTGGGGAGAGGGGTGGGCACTGCCTGTGCTCCAGGGAGCTGCTCAGGATGGATGTTTGGGCAGTGGTGACTGGAAAGGGCTCCCAAGCACGCTGTCCTCACACCCCGAGTCTGCTGGGGTTGGGAGAGGGGCTGGGGGCTCCGGGGGTCAGCACTGAGCCCCCACATCGCTGCTGCTGCTGCCACTGGAGAAGGGAGGTGTCAGCAGGCACCAGGTGGGAACAGATCCTGCAGCTTCAGGAGGAGTTTACGGCCAGATCAGGCTGAGCTGCTGCAGTTCCCCTCAGGTTTCTCAAGACAGAGGTGTACAAATAATAATAATAATAATCTAAATAGGGGCAGACGTGGCCTTGCAGAGCAGAGAGCACCGGGGCTGTAAGCCCAGGGGTGTTTGTGAACTGCTCATCTCGCCCCCATTGACCCACCCGACCCCTGCTACACCTTTCCCACGGTGGCCCAGCCCTTAGGGCTTGTGCCTGTGCTGGTTTATACTGGGCAGACCCAGATCTGCCTTGCCCTCTGCCCAGTTTCAAGCCGCAGCCTCTCAAAATCTCCCAGCTCCCATCTCCCAGTGCTCAGCGTGGCTGGTCCCAGCGGCTCAGCCCGTGCTGAGGGGTGGCTGGGGGTTAGGTGGGACAATCCCTGCCACCAGGCACCGTGCCATGCTCTGCCAGCCGGGAGGAAGCGGTGGAGGCGTGAGGGGAAGGGACAAACTTCCATGTGGGCACCGACTGTGACTGACACACCGATAATGAATGCGAGTTGCATCCATTGCTCCTCGATGAGTAAGAGCTATTTTAGGCTCTGGCAGCTTGAGAGGATGATCTGAAGGCAAAAATCACTGTCTCCCAGTGCTGGAGAGAGCCTGATGTGCCTCAAATGGTGTCACCACCATCCTTGCAGCAGCTCCGAGGAGGCTGCACACGCAGGAAACCATCACTCGAGTCAGCACAACGTTTGTTCCTGGGTTGTTTCTCCATGCAGGGACACGAGGAGCTGAGGGAACAAAGTGTAACAGCAAATCCCCTATTAATAGGGGTTTATGTTCCCATTTCTGAATGAGTGTGAGAGACCTGCCCATGCCAAAGGCTCCTGTACATGGTTGTCATTGCTCCTGTCATTGCTCCTGGCACGGCGCTCATCCCTCAGCCCCACGCAGCGAAACCAGCCCCAGACAGCCCTGATTTGGGAATTCGGCAGCCAAGGGGATGCTCTGGGACTTGTTGGGCATCTCTGAGCGCAGTCTCTGCCTTCTCCATCAGCCGAGCTGCAGCACTCAAACATGTTTGCAAAGAGAATCGTGGAAGGTTGCAAACACAATCCCACGGAAAGCTGTGTCGGGGTAATTGTACACACACAGAAATCTTTTCATCTGCTCACTCAGCTCTGCACGAACACTCCTCCAGCACAGAGCAGCGAAGAGGTCACACAGTCTTAACACACACAAAGGCCACGGTCCTTTTACCTGGACGTTTTAACACCCAGCAGAAAGCAGTATTTCTGAAATCACAGGAGAAATTCCAGGATTAAGAAACAAACGAGAGAGAAAAATCCACCCCCCTCTGCTGAGCACGGTTATTTGCCCCATCCCAAACACACACAGAGGAGCAGCTTCTGCAGATCCTGCACCGAGATCACGGGAGGGATGGCCCTGACCATCCCTGCCTGTCCCTGCCATGGGCTGGGGACACTGGGGCTTTGCAGGGGACTTTGCACAGGAGCTGGCTCTGCTTGGAACCCCTCTGCCACACCAGCGTGCCTGGAGGTGTTCGGTGACATCAGAGACACTCAGGGAGATGTTCACCTCCCTGAGCACCCAGGGCACAGTGATGCTTTTTCCTGGTGTTAAAATAAAGGACCAAACACGGTTAGAGGAGAAAAAGGGTTTTTTCCCTGGGTATTTATTGCAGCCCCTCAGGTGCAGCCCAGCCAGGGGCAATGCCCCAGAGCACACGGAATGCCACCCACGGGCACTCGGGATCACATCCTGGGCCTCACAAATGAGCACATCCAGCAAAGATTCCCCAGGGAGAGGCTCCAGGGAACCCCAGGAACCTTCCNAAATCATCATGGCATCAACTGCACTTTTGAAACCAGCTCGCACCCCTGTGGTTCTGTGACTCAAGAAACCAAATTGCCATGCCCAGGTTTTTCTTCTTAGGGTGTCCATCAGAAAGAACGCCTGGCAAAGGGAGATCAGATCCAAGGGAATTTTTGGGGAATGAGGCTTGCATCCTCCATCTCCTCAGCTGGAGACGCTGGCATTTCCCACAGAGCAGAGTTAATATTCTCTGTGCCTGCAGCGGCAGCAGCTCCAGCCCTCTCCTCCTCAGCTCCCCCTTCCCAGGCTGAGTGTTTTGGCAGACTTCTTGTTCCAAACCAGTGGACCTTGTAACGCCTCGGAATGCATAATCCAAACCTCCCTGCCTCGGAAAGGCAGGAGCTGGGACAAAGCAGAGTGCACCTTCTATCCTTTACTTACCAGTTCAAGCTGTGTGGAAGAAAAAGGGGTTTTCTCTATGTTTTTGTTTTCTTTCTGCCCTGGCCTGCCCCACTGGGTGCCTCAGACCCACACAGGCCTGGAGGAGCACTCCCTGCTGGGAATGAGCCAGCTTTGCACCCAGGAGCATCAAAGAACATTTTCCCCTGGTGTTCCACAGCTTGTGGTCCCTGCTGAAAGGCAGCTCCAGCTTTTTGGAGACCTCAGAGCTGCTCCGAGGCCACAGGAGAGTGGTGAAGAGAACAATCAGGAGTCTGTGACAGGAGAGCATTTCCACTCTTGTCTGCCAGGACAGGTGAGCCCAGGTGAGCCTGTTCTGCTGTCTCTGACCCTCCCAGAACACAGAAACAGCTACTGCAGGTCCTCCTCTCCTCTGAGCAATAAAACGATCGCAGTTGAAAAATCAAAAATTTTGAAAAAAGGAATCCCTGCGGCCACAGTGAGATCCTGAGCACAGAGAGCAGATCCCTCTCAGCTGAACAGCAGAAGGTGTCACACTCTGTCACCGAGGGCAGAGAGCACTGCCCACACGCTCGGCCCCAGCAGAGGCAGTTTTAGGCTGATAGCAATTTGCAATGGGTTTATTTCACCAGAATGAATTAATACAGGAAAATAATTTGCAGATTACAACAATTCCTTCAGCAATGTATGACTCAGAGCCAGGCACACAGCCAGCACTGAGAGTCAAATTATTTGCAGCTCCGCGCTCTGGCAAGGTCTGGTTTGAAGCAAGTCCTAATGAGATGCACGCCTTCATCCTGGGCCACGTGAACACGAGAACCTGAACCTCATCCCGATGAACCACTGCCCTTGACAGCCCAAATTTCCAATGCAATTGGGGCTCACTTCCTGCAGGTGAAGTGTCTTGGTCACCAGAGCCTGGGCTGTCCCTGCAGGCGCTGCACAGCCCCCAGGACCTGGGCAAGGACGTCAGGTTTGCCCCTCAATTCATTGCAGCTGCAGGTGATGTATCAGAGTGAAGGCTCTCCACTGATGATCCTCACAAACAGGCCATCCATCATTAGTGAAGGTCAAGTTGCAGATGAATTCCATCATTTCACAATCATGTACTTCCCCCCCTTGCCCTTGGTTGGGTCCCCAGCAGAAGGTGAAGCTCTCAGGGGGTGTTTCCAGCTGCCTGGAGCTCGGTGCTCCCAGTGGAACAAGTGGTGGTGGAGCACAAGGTGTCCTGGGTGGCTCTTCATCCCTTCAGAGGCTGATGAAAAGAAATCCCAAAAGAACGTGCCAGCTCTACAGCTGGAACCTGAACTCCCTGCTTCTGCAAAGCCCCCTTGAAACAGAGAGCAAGGAAAAACTCTACCAGTTCACAAGGGCCTGTGGTGGACGAAGATTCCAGGTCTCCTGGTAAGGTCTCCCACCTGCAGCTCCTGCTCAATGGCTGTGGTGACCAATCCAAGCCCCAATGTTCAGCCTCAGCATGGAGTACCTGAGTAACACCGGTTCCCTTGGTCCAGCAGGCAAGAGAACAACTTATTTTGGGATCTCTCTAACTCTCAGGTGTCTCTGAACACGTTGTTTCCTTTTAGCCACCAGCAAGGCCTGAAAAGAGGGGCCCAACTGGATCGTGAAGGTGCAAAAGCTGGAAGAACAGCGGAGCAAGGGAAGGAGACAGCCAGGCACGAACTCAGCTTGGGCTGAGCTGTTGTGGGGAGAACCAGGGAAGGCCAGGGTGTGTTTTTAGGTGACTCTTTGTGTTCAGCTCTGTCTTAAAGAAGAGAGTGTTTAGCCAAGCTGGTCTGGAAGCCCAGCTTTAGGAAGGAAAGGGTTGTCCTGGGGGTCTTCACCTCCACACCCCAAGCTGGAGTCTCAGCACACCTTGGGCTGTGCAGGCTGGGAATAAACCTCCTCCTCCTCCTCCCCTGTGCACAGGATGTGTTCCTTTTTTCTGTCAGAGGATGAACCAGAAGAGAAGAGCTCCTGCCTGGCTGTGCCGTATCTGAGCACGCCGGGGCCATCGGAGGTGTCATGTGTGCATCATTTAAATTAACGCTACTAAAACAACAATGCTATTTTTAATATTTAAAGAGCCCCTTTGAAGAGTAGGGGAATCTGTCACCTTTCCTGGTGGATTTGAATCCTGTGTTCTGAGGGTTTTTCTTCTCTGATTAAAGCAGTTGGCTGCATGAGGAACAGCTACACATGATGTGCTGGGAGGGGGTGTGGGACTGAGGCGCGTCCTGGGGAGCAGCTCCTGCTTGTGGGGTGGATTTTCTGGGTTTTCTTTGTGGAGCTCCTTGTGCCAGAGGCACAGGGCAGCTGGCCAGGCAGTGCTTTGCTGGGCCCCTGCCCCTGGCTGTCCCTGCTGGGATGCTGACAGTGGGTTTGGAGCATCCTGTGGCACCACAAGCGGCGTCACTCTTTGGTTTTGGTTTGCTGGGGAGAAACTTCCTCCCTGCTCTGCCCCCAGTGCACTCTCCAGAGTCTCTCTAGGCATTCTGATGGGATTTGAGTCTAACCCTGACCCAAAACACTCCTTATTCCCTGGAAAGAGCTTTTTTTTGTGCAAAACTCACATGGTTCGTCCAAGAGTGGTGCAGCTGGTGCCGAGCAAGTCCCTTCACCTGCCCTGCAGGTGTCACCTCTGCTGTTGTGGGAGCACAAGGCTTGGCCTGCCCACCCTGCTGGGTGCTCCTGCTGAGCTGCACCACCTGCAGTTGTTTCTGCTGAGTTTTGCTCTGCTTTCTTTTGGGCCAATTTGTCAACAGGGTTCTGCTTTCTGATTTCCTCCTGGTGGTCTTATGCTCCTGACAGCCATAAATCTTCTGCAAATACAGCAGGTTCTCCCTTTGTCCCAAAATGAGGTCAGTGGGACATGGAGCAGCACCTGCCCCACCTTTCCCTGCAGCCCTGCACAGGGACCTCCTGCACTGCTGACATCGGACCAGGGGAGCTCCTGTGGCTGAACTCGTGTCCGTCTGTCCTTCCACCTCCCTGCATTCCCACCCTGACGAAGTTTGCTGAGAACCAGGAGTGGGAGCTGCCTCCTGAGCTCCTGTGGTGACTGACCCTGGACTGGGATCCAGACTCAGCCTCCAACTCAGCCTCTAAGAGGGCTCTTCCACTGCTGGAAATGCATCTTCCCAAGTGGAATGCTGGAAAGTGGAGGAGAACGGCCCATTGTCAACGTGACCGGGGCAGGGAGCAGAAAATAATGTTATTGGAGGGAAAAGACTATTAGGATTCTGCAGCTCCGAAAAACACATAAGTCTGAAATAAGACTAATGAGGTTTTACCGGTGCGGTTGGGGTGCATTAATGACCCTTCGGGGGATACAATTGCCAAAAGCTTTCACTGTAATTACCACGCTAATGGTCGGCAGTGACATCACTGCAGCCCGAATGCGATGTTTGTTTTGGATGCGTTTCAGGAGCGGGGCTTCTCCGCGGCCGGCGGCTGAGGCCCAGCAGCCTTATTGCCTGTGCTCTGCTGACCATCCTTCTCAGCTGCCTCCTTGGCTGCTGGCTCCCCTCCAGCCCGGCCCCGCTGTCCAGCATTCCTCTGCTTTTTAAGGTGCTTTTGGGACCGCGAGCTGAGGACGGCAATTTGTCAGCACCGCTGGGCTGGAATGGGCGGAGGGGGAAGCTGGGGGAGAGCCACACATCCCTTTTTATTCCTCAGGCATCCTTAAAAGGCTTTTTCTAAACACTGATTTACCCTCTCCTGGCATGGCCCGGAGCACTCCTGCACCGCGTAACCTTTGGACAATCCCTGCTCCCGGCGCGCATCTCACCGCCGGTGGGGACAGGCTGATCCCGATCTTCCCCGGCGCCTCTGGGCTTACAGGAACATATTAATTAACCTCATTATCCGGGATCATTTCAGCACTCACACAGACAGCGTTTTACTGCTCCGAGGAGGGCTCTGGCTCCCAGGGGCAGCTGGAGCTGGAGGGGCCGAATATTTGTCTCTACAAGGCTGCGGGGTGGGCGATGCCAGGGCTGGGAGGGACTGGAGATGCCCAGGGGCTCATCCCAGCCCCTCCACTGACCCAGGGTGCTCCTGGAGGAGGGATTTGAAGGAGAGGCAGCCACAGGAACCAGCCGTCCCTCGGCGCTGCTCTGCCGCCTGCTTTTCTCCCGGGATGGGGCCGGAGGAGCCGGCGATGCCTGCGGGATGTGCCCGGCTCCCTCTGCTCCTCCCGGCACCAGGATTGACAGCGGCTTGTTAAACCTGACAGAGCATCACCTTTAAGGAGTGGGAGAAAGCAGGGCTTTTAATTAAAAAAAAAAAAAAAAAAGAAAGAAAGAAAGAAAAAAAAGGCAAGTCATGATTTCTGCCTTTCCTGTTCAGCTCCTCTGGAAACAGCATTCCTGCTCCAGCGTTTAAAAACATCAGATTGATAGTCCTGTCAGCTGTGCCCATGGGCTACTGCTCCCTGCCCAGCCCTCCCACCGGGCTCTGCCTTTGAAGGCGAAGGCACCGCTGTGTGACTGTCCTCAGGGACATTCATTTTCTCTCCTGCAGACTCGCTGGTTGTCACCAGCAAATCTCCAGCCAGGCTCCCGCGGTCCCGCTGTGCCCAGCAGCATCCTGGTACAGGTACCAGGAGCTGAGGCTGGCAGTGGCTCCCTGCAGCACCGAGGGGTCACAGGGACACCAGAGCAGTGTGTGCAGGATGCCAAGGGGGTTTTTCATCCTCTACCTGGCGGGTGTGTGGGGTTTCCTTGTTGTGGGGCTCCTTCTGCCCCCAGAGCAGGTGAATGAGGGTGGGCAGGGCTGTCTCAGGTGAAGGCACCAGCACCAGCAGCCACAAACCACTGGTTTCCAGCAGAGAGGAGCTGGGGGAGCAGTAATTGAAAGAGCTGCTGAAGCCCAGCTGCCCAGAGCTGCTCTGTGCCCAGTTCTGGTCCTGCCCGCTTCCATAGTGCTTCCAACACCACCAGCATTGGGAGGGAGTGGGGTCAGCTCTTCACAGGGAATGGGGGCTGTTCCTGCTGATATTGACCGTGAAAATACCTTTTCACTCCTTCCTAAATTCTTCCCAGATTTGGAACAGGAAAATGTCCACAGGGTTTTTTTCTTTCCTAGAAAACCCTCTTTTTAAAACTAAAAAAAGAAAACCCCCAACATAAACTTCCTTTACTGGTTTCCTGGGAAAACTGCCCCTTGGAAAAGGCTCTGAGCAGCATCTCTGAGGGTCTCACCAAGGCAGGAACCCCTGGCTGTGCCTCCCTAATCCTCATCCTGAGGGGAGCTGCACCCACACAGCGAGAGCCCAGAGCTGGAGCATCCCAGCCCTGCTCCCCTTCAGCCTCCTGACCCCTCTGTGCTCAGGTCCCCGCTCTGTCCCTGCTGTGACCAAGCTCGTTTGCAGCCCCCTAAGGAGGCTCGGTGCTCTCCAGGCTCTGCCAGAGCAGGGCAGTGCCTGCACCGACTCAAGGTCTGTTCCTGCTTGAGCGATCAACATCATTTCCATACTATAATTACATTGCCCAATCCTCTCCTGATTTTACTGCTATCTTGTAAGGCGTCCCGGTTGTGAGTAATTTAAAGCTGTATGAGATGTCAGGCTCTGTGAAACAATCACCCCTCAAAGAAATATGGGCTGAGATAATAATTGATAAGTCCCATTAGGCAGCAGGGCCCACGTTTCCCGCTCGGCCTCCTCCGCCGTGGCCTTGCTCGTTCCCTCAGTGCCACCTTCGCTGCTCGGCGTTTTTGGGAGCCATCCCGGCAGCTGAGGGGGGAGTCTTGGGGTGGAGGAGCCACCTCAGTTCCAGGATTCCAATATTTCAGCCTGATTTACAGGTGTGTTGGCACAGAAAGCACGTCAGGAGTGTTGGTTGCCACCTGCACTCGCTCTGTGGGTTTGTCTCAGTGGTTTATCCTCATCAGAAATCAGTGGTTTGTTTCATTCCTGTCCTTAGTTTGTGGTTTTTAACACCTTCTCTCCAGGTTTTTAATGGTTGTACAGTTTACAAACTGCCTTTAAATTTCTAAATTTTTAATGAAAGAATAGAATGTAAACTTAACTTTGTGTTGTCTGCAGCCAGGAGAGGTCTCACCCGTGAGCGATGAATTATGCAGGCGTGAGGGAAGGGCTGGCTGGTTTTGATGTGCTATTTCATAATTGCATAAACTACTGCACTCCCAAATCAGGCAAGCATTATTTTACCCATTCAGTAGCCTTTAAAAAAGAGTGACAACTAATTTGTGGTGTTCCATAACAAAAAACAAAACAAAACAACAATTACAACAAGAATTTTTAAAAGTTCTCCAAACTCAGGCGTTGTCTCCAGCAAAGATGAGGAGTTTGGAATGGGAAGATCTTTCTGGAAAAGAGATTTCTTTTCCCTTTGCAGTTAGGAAGAGGCACCACAAATTGATAGATGTGGTCATGGAGGATTTCATTTCGGGGGGGGTTTTACTCTCAGGGCAGGTTTGAGACCCTCAGCTGGGAGACCTGAGGCACAAAACAAGCATTCAATAAACTGGGGGTGACTTTTGGGGTGAAACGGGGAGCTCTTCATATCAACTTTGACCCGTTTGGAAAAGAAGGTGCTTTCCCAGGAGGGCGTTCAGTATTGGAAATCTTTTATCTCAGCCCCAGAGTGAGCTCTCAGAGATGGAAATCTGTATTTCCCAGAGTGGAAATCCTGGAGAAACGTTCCAATTCATAAACACTGAAACAACCTTATTAGAATGACACGATCTGACAGCTGTTAAAGCATTGTAACAAACCAGAGGAAATAAAGAAATATCCCGTGATTCATTACTAACTTTGAAATGTTTAAGAGAGTGAAGAAAGTCGAAATGGATCAGTTTTGATCTTGGATTATTCCATCGAGAAGCTCATCAAGCTGAGGCAGTCCCATGGGGTGTTTTGATGTGGATGCAGAAGTGCTTTTGCAGGAAACATCTGGCGTTGGAGGGGTTGGATGGTTTCTCTCAGGAACCCCCCAAGGTCCTGTTGGCCAGCGGGGTCCAGCCCTGGAGCTGATGGAATTACTCAGAATTACAGAATATTTGAGGTTGGAAAAGACCTTTAATATCATTAAGTCCAACTGCAATTCCTAATTTGTTTATCCTCATGGAATTTCAATTAGAAATTCCCACCAAGGTCCATCACCTCAGCCCCACTGATGCCAACAGCTTCTCTGGAGATGGCTTGAAGTCCTACATTTATAAATGATGTGAAATTCCCCCAGCAACACCACCAGGTACAAACAGGGGCCATCCCTGTGCTGGTGAAGCTCCACTTGGGAACTGCAACGGCAAAATAAAAATGCAAATGTTTATCTCAACTTCTCTTTCAGGCTTGAGTGCTGGTGAAAGCAGCTTTACAAATTCCGAATCCGTCACCTCCCTGGAGGAATCCCGGCGCTGTTTTGTAAGCAAAAGTAAAACTCTTTGCCACACAGCTACTGTGGAAGTTTTGACAAGAAAGCGACTGCTTTTCAAACACCTGGGTGGGACACATCGATCGGGAATCATTCCCTGTTTGCCGAGGACAGGCTCTGGCAGCATTCCCTGCTGGAATAGCAGGTGGCATCTGGCATTCAACTCCCCCCTCTCACCGTGAGAGCTCGGGCTGCCCGTGCCCAGGTCACCTGTGGGATGGCATGGGCAGTGGCCATGGAGCAACCAGCCCCAGAGCCACGGCCAGAGAAAATGCCCATCTCTCTGGGCTGAATAACAGTAATAATAATCATAAATCTATATTATATCTGTCATATATTATTATATTATTATAGTAAATAAAATTATTCTAACTTGCTCCTTTGGTTTCTGTCTAAGCCCTCGCTGTCACCGAGCTCCTTGCTCCAGAAGAACTGAAACTGGAGAGACCAAAAAAGGCATTAATTTGATATTTCAGAAACTAAAATAGGGTCATTTGGGAGCTGTGTGCCCCAAGCTGAGGGATGGAAGTGGGACTGTGGAGCCGAGGCTGAGCCCAGGGGTGCCTCTGGCACTCCAGTGCTGAGAGAGCTCTGCTGGGAGAGCAGCTCTTCCCTGGCTTTGCATGTTCCAGGCATGCTGCCTTCACTTACAAATCATCTCTCCTACCCCTTTCTCCCTCTACCTCGCGTTGTAAATTTGCTGCTATTAATTAATTTATAATTAAGTTCTGTACAGCAGCCGCCCGCTCCGAGAGAGGTGATTTCAGATAATCTCCATTTGTCAAAATATGTCTGTCTGTGCTCGAAGCCACGAGGAAAACACCGGGAGCTCCAGGGGGTGAGATGGGGAACAGAGAGAGGAGCAGCTCAGCCGAGGAGGGACAGAGAGGGAAGGAAAAGCTCTGGATTTGGCAGTGCCCAGTGTCCTCCTCCTCCCCTGACTGCAGCGCTCCTGATGGACAGAGCACGGGGCTGCCACGGCCTCCAAAGCCTGGTGCAGATGGAGCTTGGGCACAGCTGAGTTAAACACCAACTAATCCCTGCAGGAAGTGTGGAAAGTCATATTTAATCCGTGCCAGCCCATAACCCGTTTGTGGTCTAATTGCTGCCCACTAAACAAGCAATAGATATCCAATTATGGGAGCGTGTTCCCATTGTCCCGTATCCTGCCGTAGCTCAGAGGCTCAGGGAAGCATTTAACTGCTCATAAACAAGGTGCAGGGTTTAATTTGAAAGGTTATTGCAATTTCATATCAGTGAATGGAGAGGAGCATTCTCAGGGGGAGTTGCAGGAGTCCTCGGTGTGTGTGTGGCAGCCTGGGGCAGGCGAGGCCAGTCCTGGCTGGGTCACTGCATTGCCAAATGGAAGGAATATGGGAGCTGAAACAGAGGCCCAGGAAGTCAGGAAAAACCCTTGCTGTTACTGTGGACAGCTCATGGAAAACTTCTGTGCAACGAGTGGGAGCTGAGGAGAAAGCAACAGGTCAGGGACTGCAGGGAATGCAGGAGAAACTAGCCCTGGAAATATCCCAACATCCTGGAGCTGAGCCTGGCCCAGCACGGTGCTGGCCTGATCCCCGTGGAGAAGAGGCAGAGCAGAACTGTGGGATCGGGGATGGGCAGGGATGAGGGGCTGGAAGAACATCTCCTAAAGGAGATCCGGGCTGGGCTGAGGCAGTGCAGGACAGCAGGGCTGAGATGGGGCTGTTGGGATGGGGAATGGCTGCAGAGCCAAAAATGAACGGGCAGTTCTAGGAGGGGTGGAGAACGAAAAGGTTCTCCTTCCTTCCTTTCTTCCTTCCTTCCTTCCTCCCTCTCTTCCTCCTTTCCTCCCTCCCTCCCTTCCTTCCTTCCTCTCTCCCTTCCTCCCTCCTTCCTTCCCTTCTTCCCTCCCTTCCTTCCTTGTTCCTTCCNCCTTCCCTCCTTCCTTCCTTCTTCCTTTCCTTCCTTTCTTCCTTCCCTCCCTCCTTCCTTCCTTCCTTCCTTCCTTCCTTCCCTCCTTCCTTCTCTCCTTCCCTCCATCCTCCCACCCTCCCCAGGGCACAGGGGGTCGGAGGGACCCCCTCATCCCAATGCCACCACATAAATCACCTGGAGAGCAGCAAATTCCTGCCACCGTGCCGGCGCTGCCTCTTCCAGGGAGCAGCAGGAGCAAGGAAAAACAAACAAGCCTAACGAAGTGCTTTGGCAATTATACAGACAAACAAATCACTTTCCCAAATTGCTTCTTTGGGGAATTGCAGCTCCTGGAAATGAAACACAAACAGATTATTAAAAAAGAGCTTCCCGTTGGGAGAGAAGCAGTATTTACCAGAGAAGATGTGCCTAGCTGGACCTCTAATTGCTGTTCATTAGCTCATATTGATTTAATTAGTTGCTGCACTCAGGTCTAAATTGCCTGCTGGCCTCAGCAGGGATTTAGGAGCCAGGGCACATCCCTGACCTGCTGGGCAGCGATGAAGTGAGGTCCCCTCTGCCACGGTGGGGACACGGCAGAGGAGTGGGGTCCCCTCTGCCATGGCTGGGGTCCCCTCTGCCACGGTGGGGACACAGTGACGGGGCAGGGGTCCTTTCTGCCATGGCAGGGACACCGCAGGGACACGGCCGGGGGTTGGGGTCCCCTCTGCCCTGGCAGTGGCGGGCAGGGACAGCGGCACATCCTCGTGGGTTCCTCCTTCCACGGAACCTGCGGCGTCACCGAAGCGCTAATTAACCGGAGCAATTAGAGAGGGCGCCTTCACAACACGGAATTAAAGTGTCTGTGTGAAGGCGTGGTGAGATCCATCGCTGGAGGGCTGTGGGAGTGGGAGGTGGTGGGAAAGAGTGTGAGGCTGAGCGGTCACGGGCAGTTTTGGGGGCACAGCCCTGTCCTGTGCTCGCTGGGAACGCTCAGCCCGGCCCTGAGCTCGCAGCCCCGGGCACTTCCCAAACCAGAGCCCGAGGACTGTTTACTTCCCTGACCAGCGACCCTTGGGGAGTGGCTCTTTGGCAGATCCCTGCTTTGGAACGGCAGGTGATTAATGGGGAGCTGCAGTTCTGCTCAGAAATAGCTGTAATTCCCTCTTCGAGGAGATCCTGGCTGGGCAGGACACTGGGAGCTGCACCCTCACCCAGCACTGAGCTCGGGACTGGTGCTCCTGCTGCAGAGCACATTCCCTGGAGGGAGGTGCAGCAGCAGGCACAAGCTGGAATCCCAGGAATCCCACCAAAAGCTCTTTCCCACACACGCAGGCAACGCTGCCTCATCCCAGCCATCATTCCTGCGAGTTCTATTCCTACAGCAAGAGCCAGGGATGCTCAGAACCGTGGGAGCTGCAGGAAGAGGCCCAAGGGCAGAGGGGGAGGATGCACCGTGAGCCATTCTCTCGCCTTGCAGTGGGACTGAAGGGAGAATTGGATCAGAGGACCTGGAGGTTCACAGCCGCTGTTAAAAATGATCCTTTGTGCATCAAATCAGTATTCCAGGGGCTGCTCCAGATTCAATACATCAAAGGTTGAAGGATCATACAACCCTATTAGCTCCAAACTTTAATTTCCCTTCGGGGCTGGTGTGTTACAATGCAACTACAGCAGCAATTACAACTTTTCCTTCACTGACAACTTGTTTAGATCAATAATGTCCTCAGCATCTTGAATCGAGATGGGCTCCATCAGCTGGACAAGGAAAGCAGCCAGAGCCCGGGGTTCTCCCCCGTGACTCCATGGCCAGGACTGCTCCCCTGCCCAGTCTGGATTCCTGTGCAGGCCCAGGCACCACAGGATTTTACAAGGTTTGCTCCTCACCCCCTCTCCTCACCCAGCTGAAGATCCCCAGGCTTTCTGCTTTCTCTCCATGACCTCCACCCCTTAGTGCTGCCACAACCTTCCAGCTGCCCCTCTGGAGCTGGGGATGGGGACCAGGATTCCACAGAGCATCTGTGATGCCATACTGTGTCTCTGATGGCACTGCCATGCTCAGGGCATCGTCACAGACCTCGGACACACACACAGCCCCTGACGAGGGCCCTGTCTCCCCCCCAGATCTCTGGGAGGAGTTTTGGTTTCACCCCTCTCACTCCCAACACTTCCAAGCCATCCTCAGAGAAGGGAGGGGAATTTGAAGCCCTCCTCCCTGTGTTTTGTCACAACTGTGACACTCCCCCGGGCAAGGAGCAGAGATTTGGTTCCCACCAACACCTGTAACACCAAACCTCCTGACACGGTGCCCTGGCTGGGACACGGTGCCAGCCCGGGATTGCAGCTCCTGGCCCTTGGAATATTGCCTGAGCTGCCGTTCCCCCGCGCCGTGGCACCGAGCCAGGCAGCACGGGGGAGGAGTAATAAATCTCCCCACTGAACTAGAGCTGACTTGGGAATTGGAAAGGAGAAAATCCCAACAGGAGTGAGTGTGGTCTCGGGCTCTGAGACAGATGGGCTGGCGGAGTCATAAAGAAGGTGGTGTTGAGCTGGTGGGCGGACGGGGAGGCCGTGATTGCAGCCCCTCAGCGAGGGAGAGCACAGCAACTTCCAGCCATCCCCCCTGAACCCTGGGGAGCATGGACACCCCTCTCTGAACAGGTGACGATGGTGATTTAACACGGGTGTGAAGGACTTTTTAATGCAGCAGATGAGCTGAAACCATTGGAAATGCTGGCACAAACTGGGGCTGGCAAACCAGCGAGGGCAAGGGTTGCTCTGGGTGGGAGCTGGCGGGCTGCACATCAAGTTTATAAACCAGCAGAGAATGAACCATTTTGCAGAGCATTAGAGGCCGGGGAGATGGCCTTGAAAGCCCCAGAGTGTGATGGATTGGCTCTGCGTCCCTCGCCCTGGTACAGGCTATTCCTCCCAGCAAATGTGCCGGAGTGAAACTCAGGGATATCTCATCCAAACGCAGGCAGAAGTTTCACATCTCACAGGCAAACGTTACAGACCTCCCTTGACTGAAGCCAACAGCCTTGTTTGGGAAAAAAGGGGATTTAACTTTAAAACAGCTGGCTGAACTGAAAGTCACAGGCCCCTGAGTTTGCAGAGGGGCAGAGACAGCTGTGCCCGTGGGCACACATCTGGACAAGCCTAATACATGATAAAATGAGTCACACCCCTGGCTTTTCCACAGGGAAATCGCTGTCTGCAGGTTCAGAGGATAACTTTTAGCAAATGGAATGGTTTTCCCTGAGGGGGAGCAGATGAAAGGCTGTGGGAGAGGGTGTTTGGGGGCAGCAGCTGGTCTCCTGGAAGCTGCATGGGTGGGGAATCGCAGGTTTGGGCTCTCCAAAGGTAGAGGGTCCTGCTGGGCTTTGGGAGGCTCCTCATAGTCCAGGAGGAAGAGCCAGGGCCCTGCTCCGAGCAGCAGAGGTGTTAAATGACTCGACCAAGGTCAGGGGAGATGTGCCTCACGAGGCTCCCGTGACAACACAGCGCTGCCTGTGGCACAAATCCCACAAATCCCAAATCCCTCACCCCTCCTGCTGCCCGCTCCTGCTGCTCCAGTGCCCAGGTCACCACCCCGGAGTGGGGACAGGCCTGTCCCGGGCTGACCCAGCCCTGCCGACGCGGATCCCTCTGGTGGAAATCACCGCCCCAAGGCTCGGCAGCACTTGGTGTTCTCTCAGGAGGTCACAAGGGCTTTGAGGGATGTAAAGTGTTTGTCAGAGAGAGGCTGGTGCTCCCCTAACTACGGGAATTGTTTGCCAGCACGTTCAGAAAGAGAGCTGGAGAAGCCAAGGGTGCATCAGTGCAAGCTGGGGGGAATTTGAGCTTTTCCATGGCAGACTCTGAGCCTCAGAGCTGCTGTGATTTCTCCGAGGGATGAACACACCGAGGTTTGTGTACAGAACATCCAGAGAAAGCCAGAGATCATCCCTTGCTTTGGAAACATTCCTGGGATGGGACAAACCGTGCTCTGGTCAGTTCAGATCTGACAAGGACGGGAGGCTCCCTCCAGCCAGGGCAGCACAGATGGACGTGGGATGCTCTGAGCCTTGGAGCCGGGACACACCTGGGCCTTGGCCAGGGATCTGCCTGCCATGGAAGTCGTGTCCAGCAGCTTTTCCTTTTCCAGGCTGCTTGGCACGGCCTTGCAGGGCCATTGGCTGACCCCTAGAGCCCCTCAGCCCGGCCTGGCAGGGCTGCTTGTGCCGAGATCTCGGGCTGAGAGCAGCGCTGAACTCTGCTCTGCCAATCCTCACCCGGTCCCAGCGCAATTCCTGCGTCAGCTTTTGGATGCTTCACCCCTGCTCCGTGTTTTATCACCCCCCCTGCCTAATTGCAGGCAGCGATGTGCACGGTCTGCTGGGCTTTGGGAGCTTGAGGAGGATTCCCCTGGTTTTGTGTCACCATCCTGGGGACACAGGGAGCTGCAGCCCCGGAGCAGTGCCAGGGCAGCACTGGAGTGATCAACTCTGTCCATAAAGAAATAAAGTTTTACTACAGAGAATGACTCGGTCTTACAGCGTCTGTAAAAGCCTGGGAGGTGTTTGTGAGGGGTCTGCTAATCCTGCCTCCACCTGGACCCGTAAATCCAATATAAAAGGCTGTTGCTTGCAACTGGGTCACTGTGGCCTCATTACAAAAGTCCTCAGGTGCCAGTTCTCATGAATAAACAATTGTTTTGTGGATAAAACAAATCAACATATTAAACACCCTTTTGCAGCTTAAAAAGTTCCAACCGTTATGCAAATGGACCTGTTAAATGAAGAATATTCCTAGGTAAAATAATTATGCAGAGCAGTTTCCCCTCTGCATAAGGTGCCAAAAATTATCTCAGTGATGCCAATTATCTGCTTGTTAGCACTGACATTATCATAGTCATTACACAGAGCCGGTGCAGTTTATGTAAGATCTACACTGTGTTCTATTGTCATTTTTCCCTCTATTTACAACTCTGTATAATAAATGTCATTTTTCAAATGTTAAGGTATTTGGTATTTAATCTATCATTAAGGCTCTGAATATGTCTAGGCCCTAACAGGAAGGCTGGTTGTAACACATTGTGGTACTAAAAATAAAAATAAAAGGGGGGAAAAAAGAGAGGGAAAAACCTGCTCAGCTCGGGTGGGGAAGAAGTGGGAGTGAAGGAGTTTGAAAGAGGGGACTTTTCTCTGGTGGTTGAAGCACGAGGATCCCCAGGATGGGATCCTCCCCAGCCCCTGGTCCCCAGGAGGAGCACAGAGGAGCTGGGAAATGCTGCCTGTGCCACCAAGGTGTGTCCTCGAGTGTTTCCAGAGAAATAAATTCACCCATCTCCTTGATTCTATAAGGACTTTTGAAATGTGCTAAAACCATCCTTCAATTATTCTGAAATTACCGATAACTGCCTCCGCAACAGGTTATGAACCATCCTCTCATTATATTATAGCCACAGCATTCCTATGAATCATTAATTAATTATCCTCGGCTCTCCGGCATGAAAAATTGATGTCTAGAGAAAACAAACAGAAAAGGAGAAACTGAACACGGGCACAAACAGGCGAGAGAAAAGGAGTCCACAAGCTCGGAGAAGAGGCAGGGGACGGGGAGGGAGAGGAGGCTGAAGGCAGCGAGCAGAGAGGGAGAGCTGGAAGTGCAGGATTCCCCCAGCTCCTCTGGAACCCTGCAGCAATTATAGTACCTGTTATTAAAAATAAAAATGATTACACTCTAATTACTTTGACACAAGAAATGAAGCGGATTGTTATCAGAGTGAGATAAACAGCAACTTCAAAGCAGTTTCGCTCTGGCAGTCGTTTACATGCGAGGAGCACACGGAGTGTTTGGTGCCTGCTGGGGCTCCAGGATTCACTCCCGGTCCGTGTGGAGGAGCTGGCCCGGTGTCAGCGTGACCACCCGTGGGAATGGGCTCCTGCTGACCCCTCGGATGATGCCTGCTGGTCATCCCTGGCCCAGTTCCCCTCGGGATGTGCCCGGCCAGCTGTGGCTGCCCGCGGGTGCTGCAGATGTGCTGCGGGTCCCTCCAGTTCTCATGGGGACAGCGGGGCCCCCGTGAGCAGGACTGGCTGCCTGGTTCTCCTCCTTCCCTGAAAGTCCTGGCAGGGTGCAGGTCAATCCTGAGATCCTCAGGATTGCAGGCACTGGTGATGCCTCAGGTTTTAACTCTTATGTTTTCGAATCCTGTATTGCCTAATGTGTAACTCTGGAGTTTCTTGTAGCCTGCTCACTCCTGTGTTCTAGACATAGCAAAATCTCTCTGGGTTTGCTCTCCGAGGACACCCAGGCTGTCCAGGCCCAAAGCCTCTAAAGGGGAGGACAAGCTGAGGCAAAATTGCATCATTACCTAAAGTTTTTATTGGCGAATTTATGCTGATATGCAAATAGACCAAACCTATAAAGGTGTGGGGAACTCATGACTCGTTGTCCATCTTGGGGTCCATCTTGGGGTCCATCCTGGAGCCTTTGGCTCCCAGGGTGCACCTTTGAAGGCCTTTCAAATAAATACCGACCTTTATTCCCTTATTCCTGTCCAGTCTCTGTTTCTAGGGAGCCTCTCAGGGCATCACTCGTTGATTAAAGCAGAGGGAAGGAATGGTGTCACTCACACAGCCCTGTGAGTGCCCCAGCGCTGCGAGCAGACCCACCTCGGGACACACAGGGTGTCCCCAGCAGCATTTGGGGGCGACTTTGCTCTGCCACCCCACGAACAGACTCCCCAGGGAAGTGGTGGGGCCACCAGAAGTGACTCAGTGACTTCAGTGACTTCAGTCCGTGGTTCTGTTCAAACAAGGAGTGAAGTCGGCCCTTCACGATATTGGCAGGGGGATATTGGAGGTCTTTTCCACCCTCAGTGGTTCTGTGACTCTATAAAAATGTACCTGACCCCCTTCAGAGTGGGACAGGAGCTCTGCCTCGGGGAGAAGCAGCTGCTTTCCCTCTCCAGACACTTTGGAGCAGTGAGCTGGATCCTGTCTGTCACTGACACCCTCGCTCCTCCGTCCTGCGGCCGCGAGGTGGGTGGTGATGGTGGTGATGATGATGATGGTGATGACAATGATGATGATGATGCCCCGATGTCCAGGAGCTCAGCCCACCACCGACACCGGGACCCTGCAGCTCCTGGGAGGGGGATCAGCTCCGAGCTCCGCCCGCCCGCAGCCGCTTCCCCGGAGCCCTCACAGGGCTCTGGTTTTTATTACCTTTCCTTTGGTCTCTGAGAGAGAAATCACACGTCCCTTCAGAAGTGTCCCCTTGTAAAGGAGGGAATGCTCAGGAACGCGCAAACCTCTGAAGTCTAAATGCCTTGAGATTGTTCTGCCATTGCAGCTTTGATACAAAGAAAAGTCTGATGGAAATGTCAAAATATTTGATATTTTACAGCAAAAAGAAAACAGTTCTCCTAATGGAAACTCCGCTTCCGTGTGCCTCGGCGCCACTTGTTTGATCATTGAAGGGCAAGAAAATAAATGTTGCCTTGTAGCTGTGGATTTCAAATTCCAATGTAAAATCCAAGCAAATATACCCTGACCTGGAGAGCCGTGAGGAGGGAGTTTAACTCTGTGTTGGCCGTGGCCAACCACGGTCCCAACGCTCCCAACACCATCTGTGGCACAGCAGCACTGCCAGGGGCGAGTGGCATGGACGGGCACCTCAGTGCCACTGCCTGGTGGCCCTGGATGGTGACAGTGCCAGAGGGCACAGCTTTAGTCCTAAATCCAGACTCAAAGGATGCTTGGGATGCAGAGAGCAGGATCCATGGGATGGACAGACGGACACACAGTGCCTCGTGTCCCTGCCAGGCAGGGCTGGGTGGGCACACGGCCCCGACAGGAACCTGCTGCTCCTCATGGGCCAGGATTTTATTAAACAAACAAAAGTGGAGCGATTCCTCCAGATTTACAGACACTTCCTCTCGCTCCCATGACCTGCTGCAGATTTACAGCTCTGCATTAACCTCGTGAGCACTCATAAAGCTGGCTGAGATAATGTTGGCCAGGAGGGTTTTATGGGCAAGTCATAATTACAAAATGCAGAAGAACCCCGGGAATCTGTTTATTAGTCCTTAATACTTGGTCAACAGCTGCACTGTGCACCTCATCCCCGCCTCGTGGAGCACCTGCCTGCACGTCTCCTCCTCAGAGCAATTGTTCTCCCAGGTTTTCCCTTTCTTCCTTTCACTCTAAAAGAATTCTGCACCTGTTCCAGCAGAATATGATGAGTTTTAAACAGTTTACAGCGAGGTCAGGTCCTGTGGGTGGGCAGCAGTGCCTGAGGGTGCTGCCAGGGAATCCTCCCCATCCCGGGGCATCCCCGGGGCATTCCCAAGCACATCCCAGGGTGGGAGCCGCCTTCGCAAGGAGCTCTCAGTTAGGGAACAGGACTTTTCCTGCCCCCTCTCCGTGCAGAGCAGGTCACTGGCACATCCCAAATCCCCCTTTGCTGCGACTTCCTAGGATTAGAAACTCAAACAAGGCACATGAATAATGTAACGCGCTCCTTCTTCTCTTCTTGCCTTCAAATCCTCAGAGGGTGAGTGAAGCTTCTTGTCTGCCTCATTAGTGGCTGTTGAGCCATTTGATTTCTGTAACAATGAGTGCGCTCGCCAGGATTTTCATACCCATTTGCGTCACGGAGTCAACACGGAATTTTTTTTTGAATTCACATAAAAAATTAATGGCGTAATCTGCATCCGTCTCTGTGGCAGGGGAGGCTCCTGTCGCCGCTCCTCCCTGCACATGGATGAGGAGCGGGAGAGCGCTGCTGCCCCGAGCGGGGCCGTGCAGAGCCCGGTGAAGGGACGGGGACACGGAGCACAGCCTGGGGTCCGGCAGGCTCCTGCGGGATGGGACTGACCACGGCCACGGTGGGATGTGGATGTGGCCTGCCAGGGAGCAGGGAAATCCGAGTTTTCAGCCATGCAGGGCACGAGGAGTTCTTTTGGTTGTGGTGTATTTGGATGCTGAGTCCCACGCTGGCATCCAGGGGTGCCCACCTTGGTCACCCCACCCAGGGCTCTGCTGGGACAGCCCCGGGCTCCAGCAAGGGGCTGAGACGCCTGAAAATAAAATAATAGATATTTCATGTAGATAAGAGGAGCTGCTTCTCTGGGCCCTGCATTTCCAGGGACACCGAGGAAGTTTAATTAGAATTAATTTAAGGTGTTGAATTAGCTAAACCTCATTAAATGTTCTCCCGCAGTGAAAACTTTATTTAGCATTAAAGTGAGCAGAGGCTGAGCTAAACCCGAGCACCGGGATTTCAATCCTGACTTAATGCCCACAGAGGAGTTTAATGTGGATTAATTAAGCCCCGTCCCATTTTCACGGTCATTTAATTCGGATTCTTGTGTGAGCACCCCCCCTTTGGCAGCAGGTGCCAGCCAGGTGTGGCAGGGCAGGGGGTGCCCTCAAATATTCTGTAATTGATGCACCCACCCCAAAACCCACTGGTCAGGGTACAAATGGGTATTCTCAGGAATACAAATTCCTTTCAGGCCAAACCTTGGCCGTGTTGGTGCTGTCCTCGATGGGAAGGAACATTCCTGCAGAGTCGCTGCCTCTGCTGCGGTCGGAGAGGGATTTGAAACGCTCTCAGTGGCTCTCAGAGCATCCAGGCTCCCTGTGCCAGGGCAGGACAGGGATCGGCACTGCCTGATGTGGGAGCAAAGGGATTATCCGTGGGAGATGGATGGGGAGAGACTGATAACAAACCTGCAATACAATCAGTGCCTCTGATGGTATCGCAGGTGGAGAGGCAGAGGCCGTGCAGCTGCTGGGATGCTCAGAGCGTGCAGTGGTGCAGCTTCTGCAGTCACTTCTCTTTGTCTGCTTAGCTGTTACTGTTTTATTTTATTTTATTTTATTTTATTTTATTTTATTTTATTTTATTTTATTTTATTTTATTTTATTTTATTTTATTTTGTTTTGTTCTATTCTATTCTATTCTATTCTATTCTATTCTATTCTATTCTATTCTACTTTATTTTATCTTTTTGAAATTTTAATTGACTTTATTCTATTCTATTTCTCTCTCTTTTAACAGACGATCAGATTGACCTCGGGTCTCATTTCTGATCTTCACCGTGTGCCGGGAAAGGCGAGGAAGGAGTTTTTAATGACACGAGCGGGGACTCCTCTCCTGGCTCTGCTCCCTCCAGTTGCCTTCTCCAGACCCGGGCAGCTCTTTCCACATCTCATTTCCACCCTCACACGCCATGGACTCCTCGGGTGCTGCCCACACGCTGCTGTCACCCCGCCCATCCCAGGGATCCCGGTCATCCCCTCAGGGCACAGCCGAAAATTCAATGTCCGGTTCTTTCCCTCAGTTCCCAAACGCTGAGCTGGACACCCAGCCCCACTCCAGGTCCTTCCACCCAGCCCTGCTGCTTCCCAGGAGAGCGGGGCTGTGCTGCAGCCCTGTCCCTGTCCCCCAGTGCGTCCCAGTGTGTCCCAGTGGGATGGTTTAGGTTTATACTGGCACTGGGACAGGCAGAGGCTGGGCTGGGCTCCAGTGTTGGCAGCCCGGCAGGAGCACAGCTGGGATTTTGGGAAGCACTTTACGGGGACCGCCACAGAATTACGGCCGCGAACAGAGAATTGTGCTTGGAGCAAAGTCACTCTGACATTAACACTGACAAAAAAACCCAAGGGGACCTGCACGGGACTGACTGGGAACATCTTGTGCCAGCCCAGCACGTTGACAGGGATAACTCTGGAAAATCCAGCGCCTCTGGGCGGGATGCACAGCTCCATGGGTGAGACGGGAGTTACGGGAAGAGCAGAGTGGAACGGGCATGGCTGGAGGAGGCAGCGACCTGGCAGTGCCCAGCCACGGCTCTGGCTGCGAGCGTGTCCCCAGGAGGGGCTCTGTGCTTTGTAGAGAGGTGGCAGCAGGTGACACGGAGCAAACCCCTGCTTGGCAAAGCTCTCACAGCCACCCCACGGGGCAAAACCCTCGTGGCAAAGCCCCTCTGCCCTCCCCGGGCACTGCCAGCCTTTCTCCTCCTCTGGGCACGGCAAAGCCCTCAGTGGGATGCCAGAAACACAAACCCAGCTGCAGGTTCTGTTCCACCTGCAGGCGGGATAACTCATAAAACCCTACAAACCACGAGGGAATTTCCCACAACAAAGTTGCCGTCGGTCTGGCACAGTTGGGGTGATTGGTGCCGTTTCATTTCCACCGCAGAACACTTTTGATGGTGTCTCAGAGCCTGTCACTGGGGTCACTGGGGATCAGCCCTGTGTTCTGTGTGTTTTACCAACCCATATTTCCCATTTATGACACATAAAGCTTTGGATATCACCAGAGGAAATACTATAGTAAACCTCTAATAAATTATTACAGGCATAAGCAAACTCCAGTAATTTATGGAGGGTTTTGACTTTAATAATGTTTTGTCTTAGATTTGGCCTTAATTATAAATCATTTGTAAGGACAGTTTAAAATATAAGCAAATCTTATATGGCATTCTTATTATCTACTTAATATCTCAGCCCCAAAGATTTACTGGATTGCATTCTGGGAATTAAGCAAACTAGGAAACTAAGTAAGAAAGAAACACAGGAAAATTATAGTTTTGTCATAAAACTTTGATTGATCAATGATTATTGTAAAACTCTGGTAACTATGCAGATGCCAACATAAATCTGTAACAGAACAGGATTTATTAGGGAAAATACTATATTTTCCACTATTTTGACTATAGTGTTAATATGGGTCTGGCAGATTTACTGTGGTTTTAGCTTAATTAACTCTATTTGACTGTATATACCCTTATAATGCATGTATCCCAAGGTGCAGCTGCTGCAGATCCAGTTTTTCCCTCCAGTTGTAGTTTAAGGAATATTTAAGCCCTGTCAGTGCTCTCAGGCTCAGTCAGGCTCAGCAGCACCGGGCACATTTTTGTGTTTATCCTCTCTGAGAAAGATGCGACGGCTCCGCTCTGACGGGCAGGCGCACCGTGTTCCCTGGGAATACCTTTCTCCCTGGAATTTGCTGCAAGTGCCCGTTCCTGCCACTCCAGGTGACCAAAGCTGCCAAAACCTGGGGGAAAAAATCCATTTATCCACCAATTCCTGCCTTGCCCTGGGCAGGGATCTGTATCCACCGCTGGCACGGGGTGAAAAAGAGAAACAGCTCCTGAACACAAAGCTGTGGCAGTGGGGGACGTGTGAAGGAGCTGGGGACCCCAAACCATGCCAAATGTTTACATCAGCAATGCAGAAACACCCTTTTCGTCGGGATTTTTCCCTTTTCAAGCCCCCAGGCCCCTCCCCATGCCGGCCCCGGCGCTGTGAAATCGAGTTTTTTTCCGTCCCTGCCGCTGCTCCGGGTGCCGGTGCCTGTTTTGCCTCACCATGAAATTACCAGACTGCCCTTAAATACACTCCTGCAAATGAGGAC
The DNA here is from genome assembly GCA_013397915.1 of Daphoenositta chrysoptera. NCBI lineage: Eukaryota > Metazoa > Chordata > Aves > Passeriformes > Daphoenositta > Daphoenositta chrysoptera. The sequence goes on from VZRO01007385.1 coordinate 216,642, forward strand.
ACCGGAAAAAATGCAATAATTGTGACAGTAACTCACTAGGCCAAGCCTGACATGTCTCTAATTGCCTGCTAAAATTGTCTCTGTCTCCTAAAGTGCAAATTATCACCCGAAATGACAAGAATAATGAATGAGTAACTCTGATGTAATGCAACAATTAGCCCTTAAAGACACTGTCTAATATGCTAATTCTGAACACCCACTCCTTGTTATTAAGTGGCTGATAATTATTTAATTATCTATCTGCCAGGATGATTTACTTGGTTTATTTAGCTGCAGATGCAGGGCAGGAGCTCTCAGGTTTGGGGTCAGGAGGAGGCAGCCCCAGCGCCGGCCGGAGCTCGGGCTCATCCTCCTGCCCGCCTGTCTGCTCTAATCAGCGGTGTCAGCCCCGGCAAGAGCAAACAACCGGGCTGTGCCGGTGTGCCGAGAGTCCCTGCTGCTCACAGGTCAGGGAGGTGTCAGCCCAGCTCTTCTATGAGAAATTGCTATTTCTGCTTTTATCCCGTGCTGTCAGAGCCGTCCTGCTGACGGCTGAGCCTCGGCGGCCGCCCCGCGCGTTGTTTTCTGGCGATTTTGTGATGATCTCTTTGAAGGTGAGGAAGCCTCTCGGTGCTGGAGGTGTCTGCCAGACCTAAAGAGTCTTTGCTGCTGCACGGGAAGGAGATGGGAGCAGCCAGCATCTTCCTGCAGTGCTCCCAAAACCCAGAGGAAAATCTGGCAGGGAAAGCAGGCTGAGCTGGGAGATGCTGCTCACACCACCCTGGGACCAGCCAGAGGAACGAGATGGTCTTCAAGGTCCCTCCCAGCCCAAAACATTTAGGATTTTATGGAAATTTCTTGACCTGGTCCAAGCATTCTGACTCGGAGCTGAGGAGGGCCCACGGGAATGTTTTGGTGACGGAGGGTTTGGGCTGTGTGACACCTGGGAAAGAAATGGAAGTCAGCGTGGGCTGTGCCTGTGGAGAGATGCTCCGGCCTTAACCAAAGGCACTCAGGGTGAGGAAAGCCAGAGATTTTTCCACCAGAGGCTCAATTCCTCCTTTGTTCGACAAATTCTTCTGAAAAATTCCGGTTAAGCGCAACCTTTGCAAAAACAACAACTTCAGTGAGGTGTAAATAAATCCTTTCTTGCCCTGAGCTCTGCCCAGGGGGACCACGCTGTCTGTGAATTAACACTCTCCAGCAGTCAGAGGCTTCTTTAATTAGCAGATATCCCGAATCCTGCCCAGATATATGTCCCACATCCCTGTTGGTGTATGACTAATGCCCGAGACACGCCACAGCTTTGTTTATGGCAGCTCCTCTCTCTCCTGGCCTGCCCTTTTTTTTTGTCCTGGGTGTTTAAAGCACAGAGTTTATATCCGAGTGGCCAGTCCCTGGTCAGTGACATCCTGGGGACACAAGGCAAGGGGGAGCAGCTCCCGGATTTTCTTCCAGAGCTGCCACATCCGAGCGTGGCGCAGTCCCTGGAGTGTGGATTTTTGATGGGCCCTGGAAGCGTTTTCCTACGGAACAAATCCCTCTCCGGCCTCAGCAGAGGAGCGATGGACACGGGGGGAGGAGAGGGAGGGCTGGGGCTGGGGCTGGCATCCCCCGGCAAAGCCCCCCGTGCCCCTGCCCAGCTGCAATTAGCACGGCGTTACCGGCGGTGCTGGATGCTCCACCCCGCTGGAATGAAGGGGAATTCTGCTCCTCCGCGTCTGTGGTGAATTTAGTTGACTTTGGAGATTTTTTTAATGCAGTAATAACTCCACACTCCCTCTTCCAGCGCGAAGCCAGGGAGCTGTTCATTATCCGGATTCTGTCTGGAAAGGACTTTTTATCATCAGATTCCCAGGACAGGAGCAGAATTTAATCTTCTGACTGCAGCTGAGCCAAAGAGCAAAGCCACCTCAAGGTCACCTGGCCCGAGGGGCGGCTGGGAGGCGCCGAGGGGACCCGGTGAGGTGACAAGGAAGGTGCCAGCCCTGGCACGGGAGCCCGCCCTGCTGCCATAAACGCAATTCTCACCCAAAAATGGCACGGGGCGGGGGAAAGGCAGGAGGTGTGGGCTTGTGCCGGGCTCGCAGCGAGGCAGGGCCCAGCTGGGGGTTCTGGGGAAGGGGAGAAGGGCACAGCCCCCTCCTCCCCGCCTCTCTCCCTCCCTCGCACTGCGGCTGCGGCAGGATCCTGCCAGGGGCCGGGCAGGGGGGGCAGATGCCAGGCAGGGGTGCCAGCACCGTGCAGATGTGCCAGCTGCTGAGCAGGGCTGCCGTATGCCATGCAGGGGTGCCATATGGCATGCAGGGGTGCCAGCTGCCATGCAGGGGTGGCAGCCACTGCGTCCCCAGCCCCGGCTCTGGTGCCGAGCCGGCGCTGTCGGCAGCAGGGAGAGGCTCGCGGGGATGAAGGAGGCTCCCAAAAAGTGCAGGGATTCCCTCCCTGGCAGCGTAAGCCCCAGGAGGCAGCACCTGCAGCCTCCCCAAAGGGCAGTGGGCTGCAGATTCCTGCTCCCTGCACACCTGTGGGGAAAAAAAATTCCCAGATTCCTAAAATCTCTCCGTTAAGGAGCAGGAGGGAACCTGGGCTCCGCCGCTGCCTTGGCCAATTCTTGATTGTTCCCCGCAATAATTTTTCTTTCTCCTTTCAAGAAGACGTCTTTCCTCCTCCCCCTTTTCCTGTGAGCCCCCTGATGCGATGAGTTAAATATCAACTAAAAGAAGTCCAAAAAATCCTGACACACCCCAGAGGCCCCACGCTCAGCCCAGGCTCTGCTCAAAGCGCTAACAATTAAGACCTGGCCAGTTTGTTTTTTCCTTCTAAACAAAGGATTAATGATGCATGAGGACCTGGGGGGGAAATTGCTCATAATTTATGACAGCACTTTTAGGTGAGGGTGGGAAGTTATGTAAAGCAAGGGAAGGGTTGGGAAGGTAAACACTGCGAGCAGCCGCCTGCGTGGCTGCACTGACAATTTCAAATCTACTCCATCCCATTAACCCACCTAAAATAACTACGATGGTAATAACCCTTCAGACACAAACGCTTGTGCAGACAAAGGTGTTATTAAGTTAAATTACCCTAAAAGTGTCGGATTGACAGAAAGGTTCACTCAGTGGTTTGGCATCCGAGGGCCTCGGTGACGTGAGCAAACAGTCGCTCAGGCTTTGTTCCAGCTCTGCAGGCTCGGCGCTGGGATCTGGGGCTTCTTCTGCTGGTGTCGAGCACAGTGACTGCTGGGAGATGTGTCTGCGCCTTTTGGAGAGGGCTGGAGCCCTGGCATGGTGCCCTGGGATGTTCCCAGGGAGTCCTGATGGGCTCCAGCAGCTTCTAAACCCACCAGCCCATCTCCTGGGGTCTCACAGAGCCTTGAACACGCAGAGCAGATCCTTGGGATCCCTGAGGAGAGGGATGCTGGGATCCCAGCCCGACTTTTGGATGTTCTTCCTTTGAGAATTCCCTCCATAACCCAGGAGTTGGGACTGCACAAAGTGCTGCTTCTCCTGGAGCACTGGCAGCTCCAAGGGAGTGACCTCCACAGCCCCACTGCCCTGCAGGGTGACCAGGACCTCGGTGGCTGCACCCGGGGCGAGTCCCTCTGTCTGTCTGGGGGTGCAGGGTGATGTTCATCCCCCCCAGTGCCTCTCCTGCAGCTCCTTCCCCAGCAGCCCTGGCCAGGAAAGCCTGAGCTGCGCCCGCCCCATCCCCTCAGCAGCATCTGCCTGAGGAGCCTTAATTAAAGTTCTTTCCTTGCCTTTATTATCCAACACGCTCGGCTCGGCTGCGCGGCTCCGCTGAGAGCCCTCGGCTCCGGTGTCGAGCTGAGGTGGGAGCATATTTTAAGAGAGCAGCCAGAGCATTCCTGTTCCCGAGATGTCCCGTCCTCCCTGATGCAGATTCTGACTCCTGTTCCACACTCTGCAGCAAGATAAGCCATAATTAATAATTAATACCGTTATTTAATCCCTTACATTCCTAGAGCTCGGCTTGTCCTGAGGATCCCCTGGCTCGAGCCATTCCCGGGGATGGGCAGGGAGGGCAGAGACTCCTCTGTGTCCTTGGCAGGGGCTCTGAGGACCTTGGATGGGAGTTAGGTTGAAAAATTGGGAGTGATGCTCATGTCCCAGGCCCCAGCCAGAGGGGACAGAAAAGGAAGGGACATTCCAAGCTCCTGTCACAGCCGAAAGCTGTGGGTGCAGAACCACAGCGGCCAAAATTCATAGCGGGGGCTGGAATGACAGGAATGGGTGGAAACGTGGCTTTTTTAGGGGTGTGGAGGGGGTATTCCCATGGGCCTGTGTCATGCAGTGAGGGCTCCGTGCCCTGCTCTGTGCTGGGACAGCCAGCGGAATGCCGGAGCCCAGCGGGAACATTTCCAGCCTCGGCTCCCTTCTCCACCACATCTTCCTGGAGAAAACAGACCCCGCCTGTGGTTACACACCGTGGGCAGCTTAGGGAATGTTAAAGCATTCCCACATCCCTGCAGTTTTTTGTGAAGGAGGAGCATTGCTGCTGGCCCTGGAGCGTGCAGGCACTGCCATCCCAGAGCCACAGGGAATTCTGCACTCCTCTCCCCTCAGGAGGAACTCCAACAGGTGATCCCACACCGTTTCCTCCCGCTCTCCCTCATTTTTCTCTTTTTTTTGGATGCTTTTTCCATCCCGGAGGTACCTTTGAAATCTCCCAACGTCAACAGGAATCAGCTCTGGCTTCTGCCTGGGTTAATAAATTAGAAATGCCACATTCTCCCAAACTGCATTATTACCGTTTATAATTTTGATTGTTCATTTGCATACGAAAATGAGTCCTGTGACATGCGTGAATTTTATTTTATTCTTGGACTAATTATAAACAAGAATGCCACATTATTTACATAACTAATTATTGTTCCTTCTGTTCTCCCATTTTGAAATCACAGGCCCATTCTCTGCCGGTTAACGATGCAAATGAACAATCAGAGAACATTTCCAAACTTTCTGAATTTGTCCTATTTGCATCAAATACAAATTCCTTTGAATGGGAGATAATATGCTTTTCCATTTTAATGGACGTAAATTAGCCTGATCTTAATTTATAGTTAATTTGAATGAATAATTCCTGTCTACCTGAGTGTATTTTTTCAGAGGCCGGTCGTAGATGTTTATTAACCCATAAATCTGCTTTTTGCTAGAAACAAAGGAAGATTTTGTCCCAAAAAGTGGCTTTCTGCCTTTCCTTTGGAGCAGATACTCTCTTTTTTGCTGGCTACCTGCCCACCTCAGACCTGCTGCTCACCTGGGAGCTCCTACCTGGGAAGGGGATGGGGTGGCACCAGAGCCTGCCTGCCCTCACAGGGAAGGATTTCTTGCATGTATGAGAATATTTGTCCCCCCAGGATGTCCTGGGGTGAGAGGGCAGCCCGAGGGCAGTGCCCTGGGACAGCTGAGCCATGAGGCACCTCCTCAAAACAGCCTCTGAATAAATGTGTTCCTTCAAAAATAACTCCACCAACACACCCCTCCCATAATGGCTGAATCAGCTCCCGAGGAGCCGTTATGTTCTGTGCGGTAGAAAATATGAATTTTAAACCAGATCCTAAATACAGCTTTTATAGGACGCGGCGTCACAGCTCACAAAGAGCCGTCACAGACCAGAGGGTGGATAATGCACAGCTGGAAAAATCCTCTCCCTTCTCACACGCTTCCACGAGGGATAAATCTCAGGAAGGCTCCGGCAGCAGCCCCTGCTCTGAGCGGGGCAGGAGCCAGGGCTGGTGTCCCCAGCATCCCGTGGGATGGAGATGGAGCTGCCCTGGGGCTCCGGCACCTCAGGGAGGGGGAGGATGGGGCTGAAACCTTCCCATGGTGCCAGGACAGCACCAAGGGACACGTCCCGTGGCCTGCAAACCCTGCAGAGGTGTCCCTGAGCTGACAGTGGCTTTTCCTGCTGCATGGACAGGGGTGTGTTTAGCATTTATGTGTTGGTTTCAATATTAATGCAAGTAACAACAGAAAAACTCATGTTGGGATGTGGGAAACTGTGCTTAAAAGTTCTTCCTTATCCCAGCAAATTTTCAATTCCACACGAGAACTTTCCGCAAAGGCAAACTTTTATTTTATTGAGCTGAATTTTTTTTTTTTAATTGCCTCAAGTACAACATCAGATCAGAACAGCCAGTGGGGAGGAACCTCTGCGTGAGGGTGGTGGCAGAGGATTCCCAGAGAAGCTGTGGCTGCCTCATCCCTGGAATTATCCAAGGCCAGGTTGGACAGGGTTTGGAGCAACCTGGGACTGTGGAAGGTGTCCCTGCCCATGGCAGGGGGTGGAACTGGATGAGCTTTGAAATTCCTCCCAACCCAAATCATGGGATTCCATGAACCCACATCCCTGGGGTGTCCCTGGGCCGGGCTCTGCCACAGCTCCCATTCCTGGGCTGAGAGGAAAACCAAACACATCAGCCCAAGTTTTTATTCAGCTTTTCCCCAGCTCTGATCTCCACACGACAAGGAAAGGGAGCTGTCCTGTCGCTCCTGTTTAATGTAACGGGAACCCGGAATAATTGTTCCTGGATTCTCCAGGCCAGATTCAGCTCCTATTAAAGTCAATAATTAGATTTTGATCACCCGTAATTGGAAGTGCTGCCCAGCCAGCTGAGCTGTCTCTGCACGCTGTGCACACGGCTGGAGCCCAGGGCTGGCTCTGCTGCACAGGAACAACCGGCACCGGCAGGAATTCAAACATTCTCCGACTTTTTCACACAAAATCCAAAACTTTGGGGAGCCTCTCTTCTTCCCGAGGCCATCAGCAGCATTTCCACCTGCCCGGCGGGGACAGAGCTCTCCCAGACCAGCAGCAGGACACGGGGCCACGCTGGGGTGCCCAGGTGTCAAAAACGAGGTTCATTTTTCTGTTAGGATTTAAAAGCTTAATAAAGGACAATAGGGGACAAAGATAATAAACTAAAAGTACAGTGCCGGGTGTTTGGCACTCAGCCAAGAGTACACGCTATTTTGGAGATACTTTTTACATACTTTTCTTATTGTATCAGCCTAATGCATATTCATAAATAATTATACATCTTTAATTTTTTCCTCAAACTAGTTTACATGTTTTAGGAACTGTTTAGTATGGCTTCTCTTCGAAGCCGTCTTTTTAGAGTATGTGTATTTTTTGGCTGTGGTTTTGGTCAGTTGTTTTTATCACTTCCAGTTTGGGTTTTGGTTATGGTCTCTGCAGATGATAATTGTTGATAATTGGTATGTCAGTAGCAGGGGTCCCCATCATATGTTCATTGGATGTTATCTAACCAAGCAGTTTAATTATCACAAGGATAATTATATCAGTTATTTTACTATTATGTCTAAGTTAATAACAGAAATAAAGGCATCAGTTATTGTTACAAAAACTGTATTTTTTAAGCAAAGCTACTTGAACATTATACATGTAGCATCTATTTTAATATTATATATTAATATTATTATATTAATTATATAATAATGATAATAATTATATATACTATATGATATTATATAATATATACATATGTATGTGTGTATATATATGTATATATATAACATATATGATATATGATATTATATGTTATTATATTATATATATACTATTTTCTATTATATATAATTATAATAATTAAATATAATTAAGCATATTATGTATTAATATTATTGTTAATATTATTAATATATTACTATATTAATAATATTATGTATTTATAACACAGGGATGGTCCCAGGGCTGCCAGCCCCTGCCACGGGGCCAGGGTGTCACCTGTGCTGGCATTGCCCCGTCTTGTCCTTGTCCTTGTGCCACAGACCCTGCCCATGGCCCGTCCTCCCAGAGAGCAGAGAAGGACTGGAGCTTATTTAGCTGGAAATTTCAATCAAATTAGTGACCTGGAGCCAGTTTTTGGTTTTACTAATGCAATTAAAGAATCTAATTGTATTAATCAAAATCATATTATATTGCCAATAATTAAATTCCCTTTGACACCGTTGTTTACACTTCCATTGCTTATTAATTAGTCTGACATCGTTAGTCCCTTATGGAATGGGGAACGACTCCTCGATAGCCCCTTGGTGTGGTGGGGCAGGAGA